>JBBPLQ010000813.1:2318-14094 GCA_038089855.1 Royoungia palumana
AAATGGAATACCTAGGAACTGGTTGATAGATCCCGAAGTGAGTCCGGTCACGGTTGCACTGTCGAGTATGGCTCTTGGCGCTGAATACGTGTGTATAATCCCTACAGACTTGCAGTCCAAAATAATCGAGAGAACAAACGAGTCAGTAGTCATGCGGTATGATGTCTAGAGAGAGCCTCACGCTGTAGCCGACGAAAAATCCGCCCGACGCCAGACTCAGTCGTGCGGAGAATACCAGAACAAAAATGGCGCAAAAGGTGATGATTATATGTCGGATTCGAAGGGGGAAGAGCATGCGTGAAAGGTGTTCCACAGTCCGATATGGTTGACGCGTCCGCGATGGCGTCGTTCTACGTCATTCTTCGCTGGTCAGATTCATTGGATGATGACAGCTCAAGAGATGCTTTACCCACCCAAGCCATGCTCGGTCATCATGTTCGTCAAATGAGCATTCTGCGCGCGTATGATGCGTATGATGTGCATGTGACGCAGCACCTGGATGCTTGGAACACGACATCCTCTCCTGGGACATGCTCCCGGGCCAGCCGTTCGACTCAGTGATGCGTGGTGGATTGCGGGGACAAATAATTAGGATGCAATATGCAAAACGTGTGTGAATGTACCAGCCAAAAGACAGAAGGCTTCAGGAGGTAGAGACGCTCAAACGTTGCTAGTGTTTACGGATGCACTGGAGTTGGACCAAACATGCGAACACAATTTCGATCGTACCTGGCCACGTTTGTGCTGCTTCACATCGAATATGTACCTGTAGACTGGCACGATGAAGGAGCAGAGCAAATGTACGAGGAAGCAGACCTTGGAGATCTAGGGGACGGTCTCGACCTCCCGCCCCTCCACACACCGTCACTCAAATGAACAACGCCAGAGCCTTACTCTCTGACGCAAACTGGCTATCGTCGGGCTTGTTCCGTTCACTCCATTTTTACTCGTCGTCGGCGTCCAGGTGCTCTTCCGGGCCTTCTCTAACTTGGACCTTGTAGCGATCATTACCACCATGTCTGTGCAAAGGTAGAGCAGGGGCGGTCAGGAGTAATCGCGTATATAAGAGAAGCTGCGGTCAAAATTTATCGACATCAACTAAATCTCCTTCGCAAAGTGGTCTTCTGGCCTCTCCACCACCGTCTTGTTACCGAGTTCCACGGAAATCACATGGATCAGACCTTCGCAAAGCTCCACTCGAGGTTCACCCGGACAATCTCCCCTTCGTGCCGTATGATCCTCCCTGCCAGTGGATCTCAACACAGGCATCGATTTGAACGTCTTTCACGTGTGCTCCGTTGAGTAGTGGTTGCTAATCGTGTCACAGACGGGGTCTTTCTTTTCAATAGTCTTGGCTGTCTTGTGCCGCGTAGTGACAGCAGGCTCTATGAAGGCGAGGGTTGCACCGACAGTGATCCTTGACAACGCGACCATAACAGGTATCAGCTCAGGAACTACCAACCAGTTCTTAGGCATTCCGTTCGCACAGCCTCCGTACGTCGAACTCATCTCAACACTTTTCATATATCAATGATTTATGTAAATCTCTAATCTCCCCTTTGGCAAAGAACTGGAAACCTTCGTTTTCGGCTCCCGCAGCCACTGCCACCATATAATACCAGTTTTTCTGCCATGGCGTACAGCCCTGCATGTCCCCAACAAGCATTCAAACTTCCATTACCGCCTGGTCTCTCTGTCGGGACTGTCGACTATTTGGTGAACACCATTTACCAGAATGTCGTCCCTTTTGCGGAGGACTGTGCGTAAGGAATCCATGTGTACTCCTCACCGCGCGTCCGAGTCTGATGTCTTATTAATGGCATAGGCCTTACATTGAATGTAATTACTCCTGCCGACACAACCCCCGACTCGAAGTTACCTGTAGTGGTAGTAAGTAGCTTCCACCGACTGTTACGCTTCTTGCGACTGAAAACAATGCCTTGAATAGTGGGTATATGGAGGCGGATTCGAGTTTGATGGAACGGACATGTGCGCCCCCTAGTAGACCCCTGGTTACCCTACTAATGGACTTTACCGACGAACACGATTGCAGCTTTGACGGCAGGGTCATCGTGGAGAAAGGTATCGCGCTCGGAGTTCCCGCTGTCTATGTCAGCATGAATTATCGGTGAGTTCTGTCGTATCGACAGTCACCACGAACATGCGTGCCGAACACATGAAACCCGGTCCCTAAGTCTGAATGGTGAATGCACACCTCCATTGTCACTCAGCACATATCAATCGTTGTGTCTAGCATTCGGGTTCTTGGCAAGCCAGGAAGTGAAAGATGCTGGCGTCGGCAATCTGGGCCTTCAGGACCGTAGGTATTACCCTCACTGTTATCGTCCTCGCTAAGCAATCGTTTCTGCTGGAAAAAAGAACGGCTCGCTCTGAAATGGGTACAAAAATACATCAGCGCATTCGGGGGAGATCGTACGAAGGTAACCATGTATGTAACAATTTGCGACTGGTGCTCTCTACACTACGTTAATAAAAGCATGGCATAAATTCATAGATGGGGCGAGAGTTCGGGGGCAATCTCTGTTGCCCTGCATATGGTAACGAACGAAGGAAATCCAGATGGCTTATTCCGAGCAGCATTCATGCAAAGTGGATCTCCGACTCCCGTGGGTGATATCACACAGGGACAACCATACTATGACGCTCTCGTTGCGGCGACAGGGTGCCATGGTTCGACAGACACACTGCAATGTTTACGTGAAGTACCGTATGAGAGACTGTTGAATGCGGTGAACCAATCCCCTGGAATATTTTCGTATCAGGTATTTTCTCTGCAGAGTTGGGAACTGCCGCGTGGCTGACAGTCCGGGGCATCCCAAAGTCGCTGCTATTGGCATGGTTACCTCGGGTAGATGGTGTATTCTTAACGGACGACCCACAACGTCTGGTTCAACAAGGATCTGTTGCGAACATACCATTCATTACCGGTGGGATACAATCTCGTTACTCTGGATTGAACTGATTATCATGTAAGGCGATTGCGATGACGAAGGCACTGTATTCTCTTTCTCAACCCTCAACATTACGTGAGTCATAAGCAAACGATTCAAGAAGGTCGCATGACGCAAGCCTCTGTCCATTAGGACAGACGCGCAACTTGCGGAATACCTCCACGTATATTGGGCCCCAAACGCATCCATCACCGAACTCACACGATTGATGGCATATTACCCATCCGACCCTGCCCAAGGATCGCCGTTCGGTACAGGTGACTTGTATGCACTCACACCACAGTTCAAGCGGCTGGCTGCACTCCAGGGGGATGCTGTGTTTCAGGCGCCGCGTCGGTTCTTCATACAGAGTCGTTCTGGGAAACAGAACATATGGACGTTTGGTACGTGGCGTGACGGACACTACAGAACTATTTGACACTCATCCTCAGCGAGCAAACGACTGAAGATTACTCCTGTTCTCGGCTCCGTGAGCTAACGTTCACTATTCTTTTTTATCCTCATGCGCTGAACCAATCGTTCCAATGACACCAGTTCCATGGCAGTAGTTTACTCAACGTGTATCTCGGCGGGGACATGGCCTCTTACCTCGTCCGTTTCGTCACTAATCTCGATCCTAATGTTGGAGAGAGCAGGGACTTATATTGGCCACAATACGATGCGGCGACTAATCAGACGATGCTGGAATTCTCAGATGGGTTCGTTTCCCAATCGTTGACGACAGACACGTATCGTGCGGAGGCGATGGCATATCTGACGAATCTGACATTGGCGAATCCGTTGTAGACCCAAGTTAGGACCAGTCATGTAAGCGTCTCGCCGTTGACTACGAGGACGTGCGTTAATGCATATTTCTTTTCTTTTCTCTTTTCTTTTTCCCTGTCTCCTTTCTACTTGTCTCCTTCTTCATTGACTTTCAGTCGTTCCGTACGCCAAACTATAGTACATTGCGTTTACATAGGAGTATATTCTTTTGTTTTCAAAGCCGGAGGCCATATATTGGGATGACGAGAGTAATTTAATGTCCATCAATTGTTCCTGTGCAATTCCCATATGACCTGAATTTGATTAATCTTACTAAGTCAACGGTAACCTTTCGTTGTCTAGTTTGCTCCCTAAGGTCATCCGTCACTATCCCGATTTGCAACACCATCACCTCGTTTTCGGGATGGTAGAATGGCATCAAATTGTATCCGAAATGCACGATGTTTGTTCGGTAGCACATCCTATATGAACGGGTGGCGTCAAACGACTCCTGGCCATGAACAATAATGGCATGGTCATGGTTTAGCACCGCAATGACTCCAGATTCATGACTACTTGACTGAGGTGGGCATGACAGGAACTAGGGAGGGACGCTGGGTTGGTCGCTCGAGGTCGGCTCAAGTTGTCGAGGCAAGAAGCATCCATAGTCCTCACAAAATTGGCTGCATTATCCCGACATTCTGCACGGACGGAGGTCCTGCACACAGACGCGGAACGTGCAGCGAGACTCGTCCTGTATTTTCAGAAAAGGTTTGACCCATCGTCCAGCTCCTCTATAGGGTGGACCTTCTCTAACTTTGGTCTTTTGACGGTCGTTGCCACGATGACTGTGCAGAGGTAGGACAGGGCCAGGACAGGGCAACCGTCGAGCGGAGTAGTCGCACATATAAAATTCGGAGAAGTCGCAGTCATAGCACATTTCGACATCAACCACCTCTTCTTCACCGCACAAGGTTGCCTCCGCCCTTTATCAAGAATCACATTGATCCCCAAAGCTAGCCCGTCTGGCGAGAGGCATCCAGACAGTCTCACCTTGTTATCGTTCACAGATTCTTTTTTACACCCGTCTCTGCCTAGTGGTTGTCGCTGGACATGCTACAGACAGGCGGGCCACCCCTATCAACAATCTTTTTCGCTGTCTTGTGCCGTGTAGTGACGGCAGGCTCTGTGTGGGGGAGGGCAGCACCGACGGTCATTCTTGACAACGCGACCGTAACAGGCATCGCGTCAGGAATCACCAACCAGTTCCTAGGTATTCCATTTGCTCAGCCTCCGTACGTCGAACACGATCCATATATCATTGATTTACGTGAATTCCTGATCTCCCCTCTCGAAAAGAACAGGGAACAGTCGTTTTCGGCTCCCGCAGCCACTGCCGTCATATAACACTAGTTTCTTTGCAACGGTGTTCGGTCCTGCATGTCCTCAAAAATTATTCGAGCTTCCATTAACCCCTGGTATCCTCGCTGAGACCGTCGAGTATTTGGTGAACTCGGCCCCCACGATTGTTACTCCCTTTGCGGAGGACTGTGCGTAGAGAATTCATGTCGTACTTGCGTCTGAGTCTGATGCGTCATTGACCGCGCAGGCCTCACATTGAACGTAATCGCCCCCGCTAGCGCGACTCCCGACTCGGAATTACCTGTAGTGGTTGTAAGCGACCTCCTGTGATCATTCGTGGTAACTCTAACGATCGAGAAAATGGTTTAAATAGTGGATATTTCCCGGTGGGTTCGGACATGGTGGAACGCCCATGTACGTACCGAATTCACCTCTGATCACCCTATACTACTAACCACATTGCAGTTCCGACGGCAAAGTCATCGTGAAGAGGTCCATTTCACTTGGAGTTCCCGTCTTGTACGTCAGCATGAATTATCGGTGAGCATTTCTTACCTAGGGTTATGATGAATGCGTCTAAGCACGCGAAATTGGGCCTTAAGTCTAAACGGTGAGTGACCTATTGGTCATGTCCAGTGTGTATATGCACTGATCACCGCGTCTCTAGCATTTGGGTTCTTGGCAAGCCAAGAAGTCAAGGATGCTGGCGTCGGAAACCTGGGCCTCCAGGATCGTGCGTCATTCTTCACCACGAATAACATCACCATCATTTTACTTCTGTTTGTCGGGGATCAGAACGGCACGCTCTGAAATGGGTACAAAAATACATCAGTGCGTTCGGGGGGGATCCCACCAAGGTCACTATGTCTGTTGCGATTTCCTGCCCGTGCTCTCCACACTGGGCTGACAAAGACATGCCATGGTTTCATAGATGGGGCCAGAGTGCGGGCGCAATTTCTGTTGCCCTGCACATGGTGACGAATGGAGGGAATCCCGATGGCTTATTCCGAGCGGCATTTATGCAAAGCGGATCCGTGAACTCGCTGCGAGACATCACGCATGGGCAACCATATTATGACGCCCTTGTTGCGGCGACAGGGTGCTCAGGTTCGACGGACACACTGCAATGTTTGCGTGAAGTACCGTACAAGACCTTGTTAAATGCGGTGAATCAATCTCCCGGGAGACATTCATATCAGGTAGGTTCTCTAAAGAATTGAATAGTGTTGTGTGACTGACGGTCCGGCGGGGATAACGCACGGGATCACAAAGTCGCTCGTATTGGCATGGTCACCTCGGGTAGATGGCGTTTTCTTAACAGACGACCCACAGCGTCTGGTTCAACAAGGATCTGTTGCGAACATACCATTCGTCACCGGTGAGTTACATCCAGGTTGTCTGATGATATCCTGATCGTTTGGTATGTAAGGCAATTGCGATGACGAAGGCACCTTGTTCTCTATCTCGGCCCTCAATATTACGTGAGTCGTAGCTAAACAATCCAAGAAGGTCGCATGACCAAAGCCCCGGGGTCTGTTCATTAGGACAGACGCGCAACTCGCGGAATACCTTCACATGTATTGGGCACCAAACGCACCCATCACCGAACTGGCACGGTTGGTGGAATATTATCCATCCGACCCCGCCCAAGGATCACCGTTCGGTACGGGTGACTTGTATGCACTCACACCACAGTTCAAGCGGCTGGCTGCACTCCAGGGAGATGCCGCGTTTCAGGCGCCACGTCGGTTCTTCATACAGAGTCGCTCTGGGAAGCAGAATATATGGACGTATGGTACGTCGTGTAACATGGTACGGATCTATGTAAACCCCACTCTTGGCTTTTTTTCACTCAGTGAGCAAACGGCTGAAATTTATTCCTATTCTCGGTTCTGTGAGCTGATATTCACTACCCTTGTTTATCCTCGTGAGCTGAACCAATCATTCTAATGACATCAGTTTCATGGCAGTGATTTACTCAACGTGTATCATCTTGGCGGAGACATGGCCTCTTACCTTGTCCGCTTCGTCACTAATCTCGATCCCAATGTTGGGGAGAGTATGGACCTATATTGGCCTCAATATAATGCGGCGACTAATCAGACGATGCTGGAATTCTCGGATGGGTTCATTTCCCAATCGTTGACGACAGATACGTATCGTGCGGAGGCGATGGCACATCTCATGGACGCGACGTTGACACATCCCTTGTAGTTGTAGACCCCGAGCGAGCAAGATCGTTCGTGCTAATACACCTTTTTTGTTTATTCAGACTCTCCGAAGCACTGTGATTATTTACTTACATCGTCATCGCCTCGCTCACGACAAGGTAACAGTGAGGGCTGTATGCTCACCCCCAATGCTTCCACAGTGCACACTGGATTAGAGTCACTCAAATTGAACAGTATTACATAAGATTGACATGTACAGTTCAAGTTTCAGACTACGTACATACTTCCGGAGGGGAAGCGATAGGTCCGTACCGGTAATTACGTGAACTAAAATTTCGACTGTTGGTACTGACCATGTGGCAGGCAGGCAGGTTATTCCTACTGATTTTCTCGACCGTCTTGTATCGCGTCACGGCAGGCCCTGTGCGGGCGCGTGGAACACCAACGGTCATCCTTGATGCCGCAACCGTGACAGGCTCGGCTTCATTGACAGGATCTGCTAACAAGTTCCTAGGGATTCCATTTGCTCAGCCTCCGTATGTCAAACATGCTACTTTTCATGTGTCAATCTAACTTCCCTCTCGAAACAGGACTGGAAACCTGCGATTTCGTCTCCCGCAGCCACTGCCGTCATACAACACCAGCTTCTCCGCGACGGAGTACGGTCCCGCATGTCCTCAACAACCAGCTTATCTCCCGTACCTCTCCGGGCTTCCTGCTGAGGTCATCAACAATCTGACTAACATTGTTTACGATGTTGCCATTTCTTCTTCAGAGGACTGTGCGTAGCAAATTTACAGGCTCATTCACTCCTTAGCGGACTGAGACGTGATTTATAAAACAGGCCTTTCATTGAATGTCGTCACCCCCACCAGCGCAACTCCGGCCTCAAACCTGCCTGTCGTGGTGGTAAATTATTTGCGTTCTCTCTAGTCATGCTACTAACGTAAATCTCTTATACAGTGGATATATCCAAGTGCGTTCGAGTTTGGTGGGACGAGCACGTGCGTATCGTTCAAGCACCTCCGGCTTTGTATAAATACCCGGGTGTTAACTGGCGATCATGACTGCAGTTTTGACGGCAGCACCATCGTGGATAAAGGCATCTCGCTCGGAGTTCCTGTTGTGTTCGTCAGTATGAATTATCGGTGAGCACTCTTGCACCGATGACTACCGTAGAATGTCTGAATACAGAATTGTGGTCCGAAGTCTGAATGGTGAGCAATCCGTTGATCGTTTCTGTATTTTATCTTTATGTACCGATCTGCGTGTCTCCAGCGTTTGGATTTTTGGGGGGCCAAGAAGTCAAAGATGCCGGTGTCGGAAATCTGGGCCTTCAGGATCGTACGTGTTTCTTCTCTCCCACATCTGCTGCCCTGCTTGGACTTACTTTGGTACGTTGGGCATCAGAACGGCTCGCTCTGAAATGGATACAAAAATATATCAGCGCATTCGGGGGAGATCCTACCAAGGTCACAATGTAACCGCCGTCAACCCGTATTTTGTACTTTGTACTGACGAGGGCATGTTACCGTCGCACAGCTGGGGCGATAGTTCGGGTGCAATGTCTGTTGCCTTGCACATGGTGACGAACGGAGGAAATCCAGATGGCTTATTCCGAGCGGCGTTCATGGAAAGTGGGCCACCGATCCCCGTAGGAGACATAACGCACGGGCAACCATACTACGATGATCTCGTTGCGAAGACTGGGTGCTCTGACTCAGCGGATACGTTGCAGTGTCTGCGCGACGTGCCGTATGAGACATTAGTGAATGCGATGCGCCAATCTCCCGGGATGTTTGCGTATCAGGTGCGTTCTCCAGTGAATTGGATGGTTCCTCCTGAGAACACGTATGGTTTCAAAGTCGCTTGCGACTGCATGGCCACCTCGCGTAGATGGCGTGTTCTTGACGGACGACCCACAACGTCTAGTTCAACAGGGATCTGTTGCGAAAGTACCATTCATCAACGGTGAGTTTCATCCTCACTTCTTCAAATTGTCTGAGGGGAACCGGATTATTTGGTACACAAGGTAATTGCGATGATGAAGGCACGATGTTTTCCCTCTCAACCCTCAACATCACGTGAGTAGTGGTCAGACGATCTATCAAGTTCGCTTGACTCGACCACCTGTTCGTTAGAACGGATGCGCAATTCGAGGAATATCTCCGCACGTACTGGCTGCGAAATACATCGGCCTCTGAACTTGCCCAATTGATGATGTACTATCCGTCTGACCCTTCACAAGGATCACCGTACGGTACGGGCGACCTGTATGCAGTCACACCACAGTTCAAGCGGCTGGCTGCATTCCAGGGTGACTACATGTTTCAAGCGCCACGACGGCTCCTCATTCAAAGTCGATCTGGGAAACAAAATATCTGGACATATTGTGCGCAACAAATCGTGATGTGGATTTCACCCCTGACCATTTTAATCAGTGAACAAACGACTGAAGATTACGCCTATCCTTGGTTCTGTGGGTTGACGTTGTCTAGCTCCTCACCTTTATGTGCTGAACTAGTTATTTCCAACGACTCCAGTTCCATGCGTCTGATTTGCTCAACATGTGGCTCGGCGGGGATATGGCCTCTTATCTCGTCCGTTTCGTAGCCAATCTCGATCCCAATGCTGGAGAGAGTACGGACTTGTATTGGCCACAATACGATGCAGCGAACGGCCAGATGATGTTGGAATTCTCGGATGGGTTAACTCCGCAGTCGCTGACGACGGATACGTATCGCGTGGAGGAGATGGCATATCTAACAAAGCTGGCCTTGGCGGATCCTCTGTAGTGCTCAAGCGGGAGAAACGAACGCGACTGACTAGGCCTGGAAGTCCTCGAACCTGACCTTTTTCATCCCCTGTGGTCATACCTATCTTTCTATCACTTCGCTCCTTTCTTTTAGCTTTCCTTTGACGTACGACACGTGCATAGCACGGGAACGTCAACCGACCTGACGTAGAACTGAACACATTCCTTTTATACCGACCTCTCCTGATACCCATCGAACCAACTTCGTTCATTCGCCTCAAAGTCTATTCCATTATTCTACATACCATAGTTTCCTTGACAGAGATCTGGAAAAATACAGTAACTCAGTACGACGGCATGCTGTATGGGAATTTATCCTAGCGTCTCGAAGGACAGGACAACAGACAATGCCAATGTGACCAACGGCGTACGTTGATGCTTTCCATTATACTTACTGTTGGAGATCAGCTCGCTTCACTACCCTTTCCTTTTATGGATACTGTACCGCGCGTGTCGACTTCAGTCTTGTACCAGGAGGTAAATCTATATACTACTTACTCACCTGTATGTAGCGTTACCCTTACAGGTGAATGCTAGTCTCGTACCACTACTACGACTAGAGCCTTAACGCTACCTGACAGCGTCACCTGACGGCTGTCGTACCTTCAAGACTGACACACCAGGATGCTTTCTCCGATACAACAACACAGGGAAAGATTACGGGGAGAGAGGAGCAAGCAACCTAGATAGGAAGCCCCATTGCCATCCTGCCAATAGGTGTTTTCACGTCCCCATCCGTCCCAAGTCCCACCAACGTCACCCCCTTGGGGAGCTTGGCAAAGTCGGGCGGGTTCTGTCCCGCCAGGAACGTCTGCGCCTGCTTGATGACGTATTCCGAGTTCGGAGGCGTCTTGGGTACGGCACCAATGTACATCACTACACGTGGCAACTGAATACCATGGCGCTGACGATGTGAATCAGAGTGACCATACCTGCAGAATCGGTGGTTCCCGTGTGTTCCTCCTCGACGGAATGCACTACATCCTGAAAACGCGCTGGGTATAATTTATAGGGGCAAGCATGACACAGAGCACTCACACAGTGCCAAAATACCATATCGCCAGGATTAACTTTTGGGATGGACGTCATTGTCTCTCTGAGCCTGAGGTGTCGGTGGAGCTGGGGCGTCGGTCGGGGACCGCTATACCCGCTCCCCATAGGTGAGATGCCAGGGAAATCGGGATCCGAGATATCTATGTCAGAAATTTTCTCAGGTGGTGATCACAAAGGAAATGATGATGATAAACACACCAAACTTCCAGTTCTTGGGATCGAGGATGTACGGAGAATTCTCAGGGACGGTGGGACTGAAGAATGGACGGAGGAGGATATACGCGTTGGACAGTTGAACGTCTGGGAATACACGCAGCGTCCCTTGGGTCGGTGCTATCTCGCTAAGTATCGGTTATTGGACCAGTGGATCGTGCATAATCAAGACGATGGGGGCCGACAAACCTCATAGCCAGCCATCCTTGAAAGGTTCTAAACACAGATGCTTGTCCAACGCGTCCGTACATCGAGGCGCGCGCGTTAAGACGGTGCTCGAGTTCATAAGGATCATGCCGGCGCCAGTCACCTGCAAAGATGTCCTCAAAGCAATGACGGAAGGCCTTGTCTTCCCATCGCTCGATCGCGCCACCTAGAGACAGTTCGGCATCGGATCATAATGTGAGCGAGACAAAAGTGGCATACTATCAACATGGGGTGGGAAC
>JBBPLQ010000814.1:0-14088 GCA_038089855.1 Royoungia palumana
GGATATCGTACCACATTCCTTATTAGTGTACTATCGTAAATACGACCACACACAGTGGACAGTATATAAACCCTCGATGTAGTAGCCACACTCTTTAGTTTTATCAACTTGTTTCTTCCCTCACAAAACTCCTCTCTTAAGCACAAAGCCTGGTCAGCTAATAACTGACTACTGAGCAAACTTCTTTCTTTCGAGGTTGCTTCAGGAACTATCATTTCCAGAAGGTAGGTACATGATTTTATAAGTCCAGGTATGCCTGGACGGAAACTAAGTACCGGAAATGATTCTAAATGTATGGAATGGAATGTAAGAAGGGACGGGATCTCATGAAAACCAACCCTTGAAGGGTGGCATGCCTGAGTCCTGTTACAGGTCCGATACAACCGATCACTTGGGGTATCGGGACCTAAGAAACAAAAGTATCATAATGTGAAGGGAAACATACCGGAAACATATGGATATCTGTAACTAGAAATGAACCGAAGCGTATACGACCCGACAATCAGTAGTAAAGTATTTCTGGAGTGACACAAGTTGAGTCCAGCTGGTCTGTTGGTAGTCCGGGAAGCCCGGGTATCTGGACTGTCGACCGGTCCTTCGGAAACCGACCGGAAGTCTTGGAAACAGAAGGGAATAGCTATGGAAGGATGTCCTGACAAGTAGCACACACATGGGACTGAGATATACATGTAGAGGCATACCAATCTCTACAACGGTCACCCAGTGAAACAAGCCTAGAAAGGTTAAGATTTGTAGTGGAAAAGATGTGAAGTGGAATGTTGTCCCAACTGGTTTATAAGCGAAAGACCAGAAGAACTTTACTGGAGTTCTTTGGTGTTGGTTGCATGGTATATATACTACTACATGTGTTTGTACTTATTTGTAATGTTCTGGAATATTCTATCTACTGAAGGAATGTGATTGGCTAAGAGAAAGTGGTATAATGTACAGCATCAGTAAGCAATGATGTCATAGATAAGAGGGAGAAAGGCCATTGGTTAGAAGGTCATAGAATGTTCTATAAGGCTGTACTTGGCTATGCAAGTGTGGCAGCCAATGGGAATGAATTCCGAGCATAGGTTTTGATATGAGGCAAAGGTCTAGCCTTTGGGGAATGGAATGAGCGAGGCATGTAGTGGAACAATGTATGGTGCATGAGTGATGTGTAGTTTTGGGAATGGTATATCATGTGACTTCAAGTCATGTGATGCAGGAAATGGAATAAACATAGGGGTCGAAGATAGGGGTTTTGAAGCGTTTGTAACACCCTGGACCTCCCCCTTCCTCCTTTGCTTCTTTCTTATATTGCGGGCATCCTCTTGCTCCTTTAAATCTTTCTTCGGAGCCCTATCCCATCTGCTTTGGATGCCCCATCTCCTTTTTGTCTTCTACTTCATATCCCCTTATGGAGCAACCTTGTTTTAGCTGACCTGACTCAGCCCTTTTGAAACCTATTTAAGCTGTAGTATACAGGCCTGTACTCTTCAGCTTAGTTCAACTCAATTTACTGTGCTCAACCACTGTCGTCCTCTGAATCCTCCTCTTCCATTGGAGGACCCTCCCTTGAACCCTTCGAACCCCTACAATATGCTAGGGAACCTTTGAACCCTTGAAACCCTTCTGACAAAGGTATTTTACCTTCGAACCACCTACCCCTGCCACCCAAGCAAGAACCCCTATTTTTGCAACCATCAGAACCCTTATCTCGGAACATTGGAATCCTTGACCTTCTGCTATCCGACAGAAGCCCCTATCTTCGGAACCTTCGGAACCCCTATCTCGGAACCTCAGAACCACCATCTCAGAAAACTCAAACTTTGAACCCTCAAGTTCTCGACCTTCGGTTGACTAACTGAAGTCCCTATTTTTGGAAACATCGGAACCCCTATTTTTGTCGGAAGTGTTGGAACCCCTGAGCCACTGAGTTAATGCCAGTCCCTACCCGGGGTTGTCATAACAAAAGAACTAAGCTCTCTACCAGGCCTGCTCTTACCGCAGTAAGCCCACCATTCCTCCCAGACTCACCCACAACCTGTGGGCCATCTGCTCATGACACCCATCAGAACCCTCTGATTCGGAATCTGTTCCAGACCCCCAACAATCACCCTCACCTGACCCAGACATCTACATCTCCTCCTCTGATTCTGAAGAGGAAGCAGAAACCCCATCAGCAAATCTCTAATTTCAGAACAGTTGCCCACATTAACACATACATTACAGCATGACACAGGGCAACATACAGTTAATTACAGCATCACAGGGCCACAGCTGCTCAGCACATCAGGGGTACATCACATACATTACATCACTGTGTGACACCCGCACACCATAATGGTGGTACAGAGCACCCAATGCTTGACAGAGTGTGCAGAGGCATATGTGCCTCACAGATTTTAGTACTACCTACAGCCAGCTACAGTAATAACTGTTGTAACAGAACCTTACACTCTTAGAATTGGAACAGGGCAAAACAAGTATCATTGGTACAGTGAGCAACTGTATATTACAATGTACAACAACCGTAATAAAAAACTATACTTGATGCTCAGGGGAGCCTGATAACACAGCTAGAGCAGCAATGAGTATGATGCTTGTCACCATGATCGTGTAAATATACCTACCAGTAGACTGCGTGCTATCGCATCGATGTTCACTAGTGCTACTCGATACAGATAATCGGGGGCGCTTCAAGAGTGGTTGATGTGTGTCTGACACAGAACCTGAAGGGATTGTACCATTATTGGTCAATGAGTCTTGAGCACAACCCAGATTGTATTCAGCATATTCCAATCGCTGTTTTGTGTCCTCGGCCCGATGGCAGTACAATTTACTGAGGGCAATATTCTCCTCATGTTGAGCCTCAGCAAGCTCCTGCTCGAGACGACAAACAATGCAATGAGTTCTGGTGACATCGAGAACCAATTAGCCATCCACTTTGTCAAACTCTGTTTGGTTAGTATCAGAAGAGTGGACATTGAGATCACAGTGTGTTAGCTTTCAATGGTCGTGTCAGCATCATGTCTATTATAGAAGAAAAATACTTACCCTGGAGACGTCTTTTGATACAGGTGAATCCTGAGGCACTAATGGTGATCTCCTATTCAATGTGGGCATTGCGAATTGTGAAAAAGTGGTCGACTTCCAAATGGTGCCAACAGCGCTTGGAGTGCCAATGAGCAACCAACAACTTTGTGCAAGTCGGCAAGGATCTGCAGTCTGTGATGATACGTGGGAAGACACTACAGCAGGATCAGCGGAGGAATAGGAATGGGAAGAGTTCGTGTTACATGGTGTCGCAGAAACAGTGCTGACATTGACGGAAGGTTCGGAGCAAAGTTCTTGTGGAATACAGCTGTCGGAAGCTGGTCCATTTTCCTGGTCCAGAAGGGACAAGTCGGACAAATGATGTTGGACAGAATTGGACATACGGACACCTGAACGCGACAGAACGAGAGATACAAAATAGAACAGGTGTAGGAGGTTTTTCGTGGTAGTTTCTCAGGTAAGCAACTTTGACTTGCGACTTATATGATCTAATCAACAGGGCACATTGTTACCACATTGCCAGCAGTATGTTGCAATGAAGGAAGAGGTTCACCGTAACTAGTTTGTATTCCCTACACTCTCCCTCCAAGTCATGGCTAACTGCCCTAGGTGCCTCAAATACTTCCCTAGCGAAAGAGGGGTGGCATCCCATCTTGCACAGCCCTGCTCTGCATGTAACGACAAGAACTATGCCTACCAACTTGAAGTCCCTCACCTGTCCTCTCCAGTTGACGATTTGGTTTCAGGATTCGTTCCATCACCCACATGCTCACCTGATCCACTAGACCCTTATCCTCTAGACAATCAGTTTGCTCTCCAGCTTGACTTTGAGGCTGATGTCCAAATGGTCGATTTTATGCCCTTTCCAGAAGCCCAGGACTCCCGCAGATGGGTGATCAATTATTTTGAGGGTGCATCAGCCATATATGGATTGGGCGAAACCTTTCTCTCTCAGTTCAACAAGAATGAGTACTCAGAATATTGTGAGAACAATCTTTATTACCCATTTTCCGATTTGAACGACTGGATGATGGCAAATTTTCTTTCGAAGTCAAGACTCAGCTTGAAGCTTATTGACGAATATCTATCAATGCCAATAGTACGTGAATTTAGCGTCTGCCTGACTATGTTATTCAGTACTACAATCTCATTGTAGACGAAGATGTTACCCCTTTCATTCCACATGGCATGGGATCTGCATTCCCGTATTGAATTGCTACCATCAGGTCCACATTGGAGCTACTGAGTTATCCCACTCAAACACAGCACGAAAGAGCCTGTGCATGTGTACTATCGTGATGCCCTTGACTGCGTCAAGCTACTATTCAACCACCCATTGTTTACAGACAAGATAGACTTTTCGCCCTTTTGACTATTCACCTCCGCTGATCATGACGTGAGGGTGTACACAGAGTGGATGAGCAGTGACAGCGCCTGGGAATTGCAAGTGAGCACCAAATCTCAACAAAAACCTTTGTAGACTGACTGGCATGTAATAGATGAGTATTCCTGTTGGCGCCACGCTATGTGGTGTCATCTTGTCATCCAACAAAACCCATATCACGAATATATGTGGAGGTAGAGTTGCTCATCCATTGTTGATTACCCTCGTGAATATCCGAATGGATGTAAGGAACAAGGCCTCCATGCATGCGTTTCTTCTTTCGCGTTGATGCTGATCCCCGAGTTTCTCCACGAATCACCCAGAATGCGATCAGTACTCGAGGCACGCCTTTTCCATCACTGCTTAGACATTATTCTCGAGCCTCTCAAAGAGGCAATGCGAAGCAGATGCACTATGCCTGACCCCCGAGGAAACCTTCATTATTGTTTCATGCCACTCATTTCCCACATCGCCGACACACCCGAAGCATGCATGATCACTTGTGTATGAGGGAAAACATCGCTGGTTACTATGGCCTCATATGAGACCTTTGAGGATGCTTTTCGACACCAATCTCATACTGCCACAATGACCTTGGCCCAACTTGCATCTATTGCACACCTGGCGTCAAATATTGAGGAGTACTTTACTGCATGTGAAGATTTTCATCTCAATGGAGTTGCCCTTCCCTTCTGGCGAAATTGGTTGCACACATCACCCTCTCAGTTCCTCACCCTTGAGCCCCTTCACTACTGGCACCGGGAGAGCTGGGATCATGATGTCCGCTGGTGTAGGCATGCACTTGGCGATGAAGAGCTTGACTATCGTTTTTCTGTCCTTCCTAAAATCACTGGCCTTCACCACTTCAACAAGGGAATCACGAAACTCAAGCAAGTAGGTGGATGGACGCAAAGAGATGTACAGCAGTACCTCATTTCTGTGATCACGGGTGGTGCCGATCCAGGTGTTGTCACTGCAATCTGTGCTCTCATGGAGTTCAGGTACCTTTCTCAAGCCCTGGCCATCACCTCTCAAACACGAGATAGGATTCGAGCTGCATTGGATGAGTTTCATAACCACAAGCAAGCAATCCTCAATGCAGGTCTTCATCGGGGTAAAGGGATCATAAACCACTTTTGTATTCCCAAGCTAGAGCTCATGCATAGTGTCGTTCCAAGTATCGAGCAGGTTGGATCCATACTTCAGTGGTCTGCAGACACCACTGAACATGCTCATATTGAGGTCATCAAGGACCCCATGTCCATGACCAACCACCATGACTATAATGCTCAAATTTGTCATGCTCTTGATCGCAACGAAAGGTGTCGCCTATTTGCTACTACATTATATCTCAAAACAGCCATCCAAAATCATGACAACTTACTCGATAACATCAATGGTGACAATCACCAGGACCTGGATGAGAATGAGAATGAGAATGACAACGACAACAATAATCCAGGAAATATCCTGGAAGACCTTTGGTCACGAAAACAAAATTCGACTGATTTCTTCAAGATTGCTATACAGCAGGATATCAATCCTATCTGTGCAAACAGTTTTCCACCCCGGACCATCATTTCAGGATCGACAGCCATTCACCTCAACATAGAACCTACATGTCACTGCTGATCTGTTGACGAAGTTGCACTGGAATTTGGACTTTCAGATCTCTGTGGAGCATTAGGTGACTATGTAAAACATGAAGTGCAACCAGAGCTGAAAAAATTCCATACATTCAGGGGTCCAAGGCGATCAAGTCCCAATGTACAGCTTCCATTCTCTGACCTTCAGATTTGGCATAAGGTTCGCCTTCAGCAGAAATCTTATCACTTTCCGAAAGATTCTTCATCCACGTTCATGGTTAACGCTCACCCCCCCAATCGATCTTGGAAGCATGGTCGATATGATGCCGGTATTCTGCATGTGGACAAGTCACATCAATGGCCTCTTAGTGGTCTTAACGGTTTGTCATTTCTATATGGAATTCTTGTTTCCACTCATAGCCACCTAGGACACTCAGTCGTTCTTGTTCGCCTCATCATGTGCCCTGCCTCTCCAAGAGGCCTTGTTATTCCCTGGGCAAACCACGTTCTCGTCTATGTGCAAAAACTAGATGTTGTACCCCAACGGTATGGCCAGACTGAATCTACTACAGGCCTCCATGTACTCAAGAGAGTGAAACATGCCTCAGGCAAAGACCTCGGGGAAGTCTTTCCTTTGGATCAACTGAGATCTTACACACACATTGTTCAGCATTTCGGTTGCGTTGCTGACAATCGCCTTACCCTCTCAAATAGTATTCATGGTTCTCAGTTGTTCTTTTTGAACAAGTATTTTGATAAAGATTTTTTCTATGCTATCTCTCAGGTCCTGTGACATCTCTATACTCCTATTACTGTAGACAACATGTACCCTTGAATGTTACTTTATATCCGATGCCCGATAGTTCAACAACTTGCCATGTTTGCCCAACAACCCATCTGAGTCAACATAACGCAACTTAGTTATACACATCATCATCAACAATCAGTCACATGGCGTGTTCCTAGTCCTGCTTCTGTACACCCTATTTTCTCTGCACAAGCAGCTATCGAAAACCACACTCAATCTGCTCAAGAAACTTCAGTATCTACTCCATCGTTCCTCACCACATGATATTGTACCTTGTGGATGATCCTGTGCGCGATCAGGGCACACTATGCAGTCATTTACTCACAGCTCTGTGAACGGTGTTCATCTAGTTTCTTGGCAGCAGTGGGTCGGCTGTTTCGTTTCGTTGTCTCTGGGGTCAATGATTTGGCTGATGATTTTTTTTTGGTGGGACAGATTGTCTTAGGTCAGTCATGGGGATGCTTTGGTGAGTTCAATCGGCTAGGGAAGTGTGTTTTGAGTGCTGTCTCGCAACAGGTGCAGCATCCAACAAGGATTGGCTACACTCGTCAAGAACCCCAATACTGAGATAGAGCTCATTAGAGAGAGCCTGAAAATCAACAGGAACATCGGTACATTCACAAATGGGGTTGTTGTTTTGCCCACCTGAGCATGCAAACAGGCATTATCATTACCATGAATCCCAACCACACTGGGCGGTCGACTTCGCCACCAAACTTGACAAAGCTTTTCTGGCCATGTGTACATGTCTTTTCAATACTTACAAGCACTCTAACCCATACCATAGGATGGTAATGATGAGGCCCGATCACAAACTCATTGCTCAAGTCATGCTCTTCTCTCAAGGTTTCCAAACAGCTGAATGTCTTGTGTCTAAGATTGTACTGTTTTTCAATCTCTGTGATGAGCAGCTGTCACCTCAACCCTATTATGATTTTGGTCTCTGTGCTCTAAAGGCTGTACTTGCTAGTGCAGGTATCCTCACATGAACGTCTGCAAAGTGCTAAGTTAGAGAACAAGGACAATATAAATGGGCTCTCAGATGTTGTCTCCAAACAAATCATTGTCATCTAGAGTGTCATGGAGATGATCGTACCAAGCTGGTCACTGATAATGTGTGTTTACTTACCAGGTGAGGGTCGTTGATGCATAGATGTTTTAAATACTAATTATTGAATTACTCTCAGCTTGCTGGTGGATGTCTTCCCTGGTACCGACTATGTCCCTGTTGACTTGGAGGCGCTACGTGAACAAATCTTGAAGGTCTGCTGAACGGCATCTGGTGGTTGGCAAGCGGTGGATCGCCAAGATTCTGCAATTGTATCAAATCCAGAAGATTCAACATGGTCTCATGATGGTCCGTCCATCCAGCCTCAGCTTTGGAGAGACTCAATGGCACCAAAGGAGTGGCATATGGCATTGACCCTAAAGCAATCCACAAGGATGTGCTCTATGGCACGCTTGACCAAATGACGTGTGAGTGGAATGATGGTCTGTTTACACATATCTTGCGCAAGATTGTGGATGATGTATGTGGTGAGAGTTCCAAAGACACTGGATTATCTTCAACGGTGACGTTGATCTGGAGTGGGTGGAGAACCCCAACAGGTAAGCTTATTTGGTAAATGATAGAATAGTTGGCTCACCTATCTTTAGCGTACTTGATGACAACAAGCTACTACGCTTCCTAATGGTTAACGTTTGAACCCCCCCCCCCCCAATGTCCGGATCATGTTTGAGGTCAAGCACTTGTGCTATGCGACTCTTGCTACTGTCAGTCGCTGCAGTATGATCTAGTTTGGCAAGGATGTCATGGAACCCTTGATGGTTTATCGTCACTACCTGAACACTCTTTCTCCAATACCCCTGGATGCAGACAACGAGGACGTGACTGATGTACTGGGATGTCGTGCTGACATCCTTGGCACTGAAACATCTGGTTCTACTCACCTTGCCACCCAATTCCAAATTACTAGCATCCTCGAACGCTACTTTTCAGATGGAGAACTTGTTGGTTCTGCTCTCGATATACAGAGTCTGTCAATCTCATCATGGACTCCACCACTACTCGTGCCCTCCATACACTCTTCTCGTTGCTCAACAAGACTGCACGTAACATGATCGAGTACAATATTCAACACTCGGATTTCCCTCTCCCACCCAAAAAGGCTGAGCAATATGTCACCAAGTGCTTGCTTTCAGCATCATCTGGGCGTTTTCCAGTGATGCTAAACTGGACTTGTGGGCAGAGATGGGCGAGTTTTTACTCATGCAAACTGCCATCAACCTACCGCCAATGACTGCTGAGGTGTCTCTCATTGACTTTGATGTACAAATCACCACTGGAGATTGGATCGCTTGGCAGTCCAAAGTTCCTTCAATTGAAATCGATGCACACTCAGTTACTGCAGCAGATGTGGTTGTTCCTACTATGGATACTGTTCACCATGAGGAGGTCCTGTATTCCTGGCTTTCTGAGCACAAGCATCTCATGCTATGTGGACCTCCAGACTCAGGGAAGACCATGATGCTCTTCAGTGCACCTCGGAAGTTCCTGGACATGGAGGTTGTCTGCCTCAACTTTTCTAGTGCCACTACCCCAGAGCTCATTTTGAAGATGTTTGGACAATATTGTGAATACAGAAAGACTCCTAACGGGGTCATCCTTGTGCCAGCTCAGATCAGCCGCTGGCTGGTCATCTTTTGTAATGAGACCATTCTGCCAGTGCCCACCCAAGACAAGTATGGTACCCAACAAGCTATCTTGTTCTTGCGTCAATTGGTTGGATCTGGTGGATATTGGCATGCAAATGGCATGTCAGTTCATTGGTGCATGCAACCCGCCTACCGATCCAGGTCGTGTTCCCCTCAGCCATTGTTTCCTCCGGCATGCTCTGCTTGTTATGGTCAACTACCCAGGAGAGGCTCTCAAGCAGATCTATGGTACATACAACCGTGCCCTTCTCAAGGTCATCCCGATGCTATGCGCATATGCTGAGCCACTCACAGACGCAATGGTCTCCTTCTACCTTACTTTGCAGAAACGATTCACTTCCGATATCCAAGCACACTGCGTCTACAGTCCTCGTGAGCTTACGAGATGGATGCAGGGTATCTATGAAGCCATTTGTCCCCTGGAAATGCTATCCGTGGAGGGTTTGGTGCATGTATAGGCCCACGAGGCGCTGTGTCTCTTCTAAGATCGTCTTGTCACAGAGGAAGAAAAACACTGGACTGATGAACACATTGATCTTGCTGCTATGGAGCATTTACTGACTATCAATCCCAACGAAGCTTTGAACTGACCTATTCTCTTCTTCAGTTGGACTTTGAAAGACTACATTCTCATGGACAGGGATGCAAGTACACTAAGGCTCATTTGCGCATTTTCTACAAGGAAGGATTGGATGTCCCCCTTGTTCTTTTCAATGACGTGCTTAATTATGTCCGTAGAATTGACCGTGCGTTGTAGAGATTGGTACGCCTCTACATGTATATCTCGGTCCCATGCGTGTGCTACTTGTCGGGACATCTGTCCATAGCTTTTCCCTTCCGTTTCCGAGACTTCCGGTCGGTTTCCGAAGGACCAGTTGACAGTCCGGATGCCCGGGCTTCCCGGACTACCAACGGACCAGCTGGACTTAACTTGTGTCGCTCCGGAAATACTTTACTACTGATTGTTGGGTCGTATACGCTTCGGTCCATTTCTAGTTACAGATATCCGTGTGTTTCCGGTATGTTTCCTTTCACATTATGAAACTTTTGGTTCTTAGGTCCCGATACCCCGAGCGATCGGTCGTATCGGACCTGTAACGGGACTCGGGCGCGCTACCCTTCAAGGGTTGGCTTTCATGTGATCCCGTCCCTTCTTACATTCCATTCCGTACATTTAGAATCATTTCCGGTACTTAGTCTCCGTCCAGGCATACCCGGACTTATAAAATCATGTACCTACCTTCCGGAAATGATAGTTCCCGTTGAGCTCACATCGTACATTGTCGGGGCCATTCCCCATCATCGTTTCCACTGTCGTCCGTCGTCCCCCGTCGTTCCCAATTGTCCTCACCGCCTTTCCCGACTGAACCGCCGGTCGGACATCGTCCTTCTCATCGACCGGCCCCGGACCGGCCTCGTTTTGTCGCTCGGACTTGCCTTGGACTGGTCGGTCAGTGCTCGGACTTCGTTCCGGACTTATCCCAGACATCAGAGTCCCTTTGGGGTGAACATATTCGCCTCCCCCTTACTATCTGACACTTCCCGGTGGCAAGGAATCCAAAGGTAGGAATACCTTGCAAGTCCACTCACCCACCTTTTAGTCTTTTCAGCGTTCTGCTGAATACAGGGTCACCTATTGTTGGTCGGTTTCAGTGGCAAGGTAATAAGCGAGGCTATAACTGATTGTATTATGGCCTGATGATATTGCTAGACAACGCTATCTTGTTTCATTACTTGGCTCAATGGTTTGAACATCTTCCAAATCAAAGTCTCAAACAGGTATACTGGTGGCGACTTCGATGATGATCTGCACACTCTGTTGAGAGGCGCTGGTTGTAAAGGCGAGAAAGTTCCTTTATCATGAATGAATCCAATGTGTTTGACTTGGGCTTCCTGGAATGCATGAACACACTTCCAGCGAATGTTGAGGTTCCAGGTCTCTTTGAAGGTGACAAGCATACTGCTCTAATGACAGCATGCAAGGATCACAGAGGGATGGGCTTATACTCAATTCTCACGAAGAATTGTACTGGTGGTTTACTCAGCAAGCCTTGAAGAATCTTAACATTGTTTTCACCATGGATCTGCTGTTACAAACACGTCAATTAACCCCTATGTTTTCAACCTTGAGCAACACTTCGCTCAAGACACTTATGTTTTCGATCCAACCTCGCACATCACATGACTGGTCACGTGATCTTATCATGCCTCATGCAAAACCTATGCTCGGAACATAACCCTATTGGCTGCCACACTTGCATAGCCAAGGACAGCTTTATATATATCCCAACCTATAGCAATAAGTTCTCTTATCTATGACATCATATGCTTACCGATGCTGTGCATCGTACGATTTCTTTTTAGCCAATCATATGTTACCACTAGATAGAATCCTATGGAACATTACAAATAGATACACACACATGTACTAGTATATAAACCGAATGTCAACACCAGAGAACTTCAGTAAAGTTCTTCTGGTCTTTCCTCTTCAATTGACTTGAGAACTCCACATCTCTCTATCTTTCGCTCTTCAGCTCTTGTCTTTTGAGAGTTGTTTCATAAGAACTTTACTACATCTTCTACCTCTACCGTTGAAGTCGCAGACTTAGAAGCAGGTTATATTCAACGCTGCCACTGAAGCACCCGCAAGTGCGTTGTCTCGAGTTGGTCACAAGGACCGGAAGGTTTAAACTTCGCACGTACCAGTGAACCACGAATCCTCATCGAACGCTCACACCCACTTTTGGGAAAACGTAGCCCCACAGCTGCCCCGTGCTAGCACTGAGGAGGTACAGCGTCTGAGAGATAGCATTAGGGATCGGAGATATCCGACAGAGGAACCACCCGACGCAGCAACCCTTTCTTTTCTCATCTACGACAACTTTCTACCCTGGGCTCACTTCTCTCGCGCCTCAGAAGAAGAAGTCCTGAGAGGCGTATTAGCACGCCAATCGTTAGAAAGAATCCCCCTTCGCATAACTTCAGAAGGACTCGTCGACCACTCGGCGTTATTCCAGCAAGGAGGATCACCTGGTATAGAGGGCAGGTCTCTCTCATCGACCAGAGTAGTAGTAAAAGAGGAACCCGCGGAAACCCCATTAAGTCCGCTCACACCGCTTTCGTCAAGCGAAGAACCAGAACCGGTGATAAAGAGATCACCCAGCCCTATAGTAGTACCACTTCGCATTCCCAAGAGAGAAAGAAGCGAAACGTGGGACCCAAACACAACCCCCGCAGACTTCGACGACACCCATCTGTGAAGACAAGCCGATTGGAGACAATACACGAGGAGTAGGAAAAGAGTTAGATTCGAGGGTTACGACCAAATCCAGGATCACCAAACTAGATCCCTGAGACCAAGGAACGTGCTTAGAAAGCCAATTAGAGTACCGATCACCCTTACCAAATAAATCCTCCCCTTTCTCCCACACCAATGGCCGAATTCACAGGACTCCACACGTTTCTGGAAAACATCCAACAAGGAGGATCATGGAACAACAACGTCGGTCACCTCACAGCAGGGTTGACAGAAATAAAGGACGCAATACAAGGAAGGGACGCGACAATCGCAGTCCAAAACCAACAGATACAGGATCTGTTAAAAGAGCTGCAAATTCTGAAAACAACACAACCGGCGCCGGTAGAGTCCGGATCAAGGAAATTTGAAATACTAGCCGACCCAGGCGAATACAAAGGGTCCATTCCCCACTTCGAAGAATGGTGGTCCAAAATGCTGGCACGGACCAAAATAAATAACATAAGCACTACAACCTGGGATGCGTCGCTAGCAGTCCTCTCTAGGACAAAAGGGGACAAAGGAGGTTCCTTCGCACAGACGCGAATGGAACAAGTAATCGCAGATCCTGTTGGATATGACTGGGATCACATCAAGGACCAGGTCGAGACAATGTTCCGACCGACAATACAAAAAGATTGGGCCGTAGCACAGCTAGAACGGCTCAAACAAGGAAACATGAAAACAGACGAGTTTCTCGTAAAATGGGAAGCTCTCTACAAAAAGTCAGGAGTAGACACCTCGCACGGAGTACGCCTCCTAGAAGTAAACACCTCACCCCAGGTGATTGCCCAGATCTTCCAAGAAGGGAAGCGAAGAAGTACGGTGATCGCCTATCTCAACGAGATAAGGAGGGTGGGAAATGCCAAGGAGTCGCTGAGCTTCTTAAGGAACGCCACGGCAAGGAGGGATCCCAACGCGATGGACATCGATGCCATCTCCAAAGACAATGAAGGGTGGTACCATACGGCCGCCCAAACAACCAAGAAACCAGGCACCGGCAAGTGTTTAAACTGCAACCAAACCGGTCACTGGGTAAAGGAATGCCCAGAGACAAAAGTACAATGCCCGTCGTGCAAATGGTACGGTGGCAAACACCACAAGGACTGCAAGGGCAAGCAGAAATTAAAAGCCCGCGAAACTAAAAAGGAGGAACACACCCCTCCAGCAAACCCAAACCCTTTCGACAAACTGAAGGGGTTATCATATGAACAAATGAAGGAGCACTTCTTGAAAGAAGCGGGAAAAGCCT
>JBBPLQ010000815.1:0-14074 GCA_038089855.1 Royoungia palumana
ATGAAATCATATCTATGAAAGGCACTAATGCGGTGGAATTAAAACTCCCACGTTCAATCAAGATCCACCCAGTTGTCAACATCTCACGCGTAAAACCGTATAAGGAACGCCTTGACGGCCAACCAGCAGACCGGCCCGGACCGGTTATTGTAACGGAAAATAGAGATGTTGAATACGAGGTCGACTATCTTGTTGATTCAAGACTCAAAGGTCGAACACTTGAATACCTCGTACACTGGAAGGGATACGATGAAACGGAGCGCACTTGGGAACCGGCTAAACATCTAACAAACAGCCCAGACGCTGTAAAAGAATTCCATGAAGCCCACCCATCCGCACCCCGCAAATTACGTGTCAACTATGAAAACTTTAAATCTATGTTCAACCCCATACCCATGCCATCGACAGACGTTGAAAACACCGCCGTTAATCTCCTTGACCATTCTGATAATGATCATCTGGAATCTGATCATCAGCAGGGGGGTAGTGTTACAAACGCGTCAATTAACTCCTATGTTTTCAACCTTGAGCAACACTTCACTCAAGACACTTATGTTTTCGATCCAGACTCACATATCACGTGACTGGTCACGTGACCTTATCATGCCTCATGCAAAACCTATGCTCGGAACATAACCCTATTGGCTGCCACACAGGACAGCTTTATATATATCTCAACCTATCGCATTAAGTTCTCTTATCTATGACATCATATACTCACTAATGCTGTGCATCGTACGATTTCTTATTGACCAATCATATGTTACCATTAGATAGAATCTCATGGAACAATACAAATAGATACACACACATGTACTAGTATATAAACCGAATGTCAACACCAGAGAACTTCAGTAAAGTTCTTCTGGTCTTTCCTCTTCAATTGACTTGAGAACTCCACATCTCTCTATCATTCGCTCTTCAGCTCTTGTCTTTTGAGAGTTGTTTCATACCCTGTACTACCTATTCCTTTCCTTTATGTACATAATATGCTGAATTACTAGTTCATGTCGTCCGATCTTCGAGCCATTGTCGGCTCTACTGGGGAGGGTGTCAGGGGTCAATGGCCCTAATCTAATCTATGCATATGATTGCATAGTAACAGGTACATGTGATACCAGATATCACATGTACAGTAGTATAACTACCTTGGCCCATCCTTACAACGGGCCAATCTACCTTTGTCTTAAACCTACTCACTTTGTGGAATACCAACGGTATCGTTCGCTTGCATGAGACTAAGACTAGGGTAATTCTAATACCGAAACCTTTACAATACTCTCATTGACAGGCTCACTATCGTCTGCCTCCCCACTCTGTTCTTCAGCCGTCTCCCTCTCCTTACAGTCAATTCCCACTGACAGGACTCGCAGTTCGTCCTCATGCTCATCTTCATCATTCACAGTGTCTGTTCGGCTAAGTACTTTCGCATCAAACTCATGAATCATTGCTTTAGCAATGAGGTTCACTGTATGGAGGAAGCATCGTGCATGTGCGGCTGGCCCATCATAGTCAAGGAGTTGTCCTTGCAACTCCTCGATCATTACCGTATTATTGGACACGTTATCGCATGTAATACAAAGTATCTAATGTTAGGTGAGTATTAAGTTTGTAATCCAGCATCGACAACACTGATTTACCTTCTCTTTGATCCCAAAATCCTCCAGCACCTTTCGAAACTGATTTGCAAGTTCTGTGCCCATATGCGACTGGTGAAACGTCAACATGGACATGCAAAGCTTCAAGGTATGTCGACAAACCTTTGGTACCTCTATGACATCTAATATGAAGCTCAGCGGTGCCCCATTGTGCTGTAGGTGGGCTGCAAATGCACAGAAGGAAAGGTGGTTGGGTGATGTCCAAGCATCGGTGGTAAAGTTAATCTTTCCATTGTATTCCTACTTATGGTTAGTTTTGTTGAATGAGATAGATGAGATGCAACTAACATGCAACATTTTAGCAACCCGCTGGCAAGTCCTTCCAAATACAAGCCGGACATCACACGACACAGTCGCTGGGGATGGTAGGTAATATTCCGGTCTTCCAGTCTTCATGAGTGACCTAAATCCTTGATCGGTCATGATGTCAAATGACCGCAGGCTCTCCACAACCCATCGGACAATCTCAGCCCTACATGCATTCAAATCAGCTCAAATCCTGCCTCAAATGCACTCCAACTCACCTGGTCTGACTCTGGGTATGCTGCCTGTGTGAGTACATGACCTTTCCTTTACCAGTACACTCAAATGCAGCAGTGATGTTACCACTTTGTAGATATGGTTTGATGATCTTGTGACATGCCTCTACTGCCATTTTGACGCTAGTCACTGAGGCAAAAACTTCAGTCCCCCAGCATTTTTTAACATGCTTGCACATATTTCCAGTCGACTGGGCATCTGTGGTATCAAGGTAACGCCTGATCTTTACTTTGCAATGTCGTCCCATGCACTTGAAGACATGGGCGACCTGGCCACTGTTTTCTTCAATTTCCGGCATAGGCTTGAAGAAGGAATAAATGGGTGATGTCCATTCTTTCATAGCATGTTCTATACAAATGTTAGTGAAAACTGTAGTTGTCTCAATGGTTGCCATACCCAACTGATCTTCAAGGCTGTCAACAATGTCCTCTTGCTCCGAGATACCAGTGTCGCTAGTAGTAGTATCTTTAGTGACCATGTCTTGTTCATGCTCGGCTTCACTTTCTTTTTCTGTTTCCGTGTTATGTTGACCTGTCTCTTCCCTATCCTCATCATCACTTGAGAAATTAGTTAGCTTCGACCTTTTTGTATGCGGAGGTGGTGTCTCCACATTACAGTCCTTTCATTTTCTTTGTGGTTTATCTTCTAAGGCTGTTTGTGCCTTATCAGTTAGCTTGGTGACTCAGCGAGGAGGATTTGTGTTAGCTGCTGGATTGGACATGGCATAGATGTTAGAATGAATGTTGACATGAAATTTTTCTGCTTGCATTGCCTCAATACTCAGCATTCAGGGTGAAAATTTGGTTTAAGATTATTTTGTATTTTAACAAAGTGGTGCCTGCCAAAAATTAAATGAATAAAATATACTAACCTTATGTGCTTATACCCCTGATACCCACCATGTGGGTATGGGTATGGGTATGGGTATCCAAGATGCCAACCCATACCCATACCTATCCATACCCATACCCATGACCCATGTGGGTTACCCATACCCACACAGTTGCCTAAGGGCTACTAGCCCTCCATGCTTTCTGTGATTTCAAATCGATTCCAGAAGACGAGTGAGTGCCAGTTGTGGCAGACATCATGTCGGCCTTCATCTCCCACCTAGCTGGAATTTACACCCCATCCACCATCGTCAACTACATCAGCGCAATAACATCCCCACTCTCGAGCTCTAAAATTTCTTCTGGGACTGTGTGGGTTGCTCAGGTACATTCGTCACCTTGTACTTGAGCCATCCATACTGGGCTTTATCAATGCCTACTGATTAAGTTATGGGGAACAGGTGACATTGACGAACGGGGAGGCTGCAAGGTGAACTACTAGCCCTTCTCAAAGTGGGATGCGAGCTGATGTTTGAAAATATGCCATTCAATATGAAAGACTAGAGCTCTGTTCCACTTAAACGTGTATTGAGGACGCGCTTGATGCTTTCAAGCTCTTTTCGAGCTCACATCACCGTTCTGACAGGTTTTTGCTTGCCTTGTGTCGTCGTCCCTTCTATCTTTTCTGACAGAAAGTCAGTGTATATTTTTTTCCCTTTCGAATCGGAGCAATCAGACCTTTTCTCACAAGGTCGAAGTTGAGCTTGAGGCAAGAGCCCCCTTTCGCCATGTTTGTGGGGGGCCTTTCTTCCCTTCTGGGCAACACCAGAAGTACGTTCTCCATGGTCTCTCCATCATTCTTCTTCCTTCGTTTGCCGTCAAACCTTTGACTGATCTTGCGCGATTGTGTTTTACTTCGTCCGCTCTTCCCCTCCCATCCCTCCTCTCGCTCACTCCTTTACAGCTCCCAGGTCAGCTCATGGCAGCATCTCCAATGCCACACACACCTCTACTTCTCATTTCCTAGCCCACCCATCTCGTTTTGTTCAGCACTGTCTACAGCCTTCTTCAGGGTAAGCATCCTCACCCAGTCTCCCACACCACCCTCTATCCTCAGCTTCTGCAGCTATCCCCACTTCCTCTTTGCTTTCTTCATCAATGATCGTCTCTGGGCTGTCCTTTTACGATCCCGCACATGTAAGTGCCATCCCAGACTATCAACATCTTGCGGGATGGGACGCTTCATTCAATCCCTCATTTTCCGACACCATGGACAACTCTCTCATCCCTCGTGATTCTACACTACATCTGACTTTGCATCCGATTCTAGATCTGTGCCAATTGCTAGTGATGACCCCCAATTTCCGTCCAGTGCACCTAGTTTTGGTTTTCATCAAGTGAGTGTCCTCCGCCGCGTTGTCCATCGCCCACTCAGCCATGTTTCTAGCCCCATTACCAGAGGATGCAATGCCACCGCATGGCACCTATTTCACGCCAACAGAGAGGATCTCAACATGATCACTGTGCAGAAGCCCACACTAAAGAACTGGTAGGTTCTTTTGTCTCTATGCAGGTGCGTAGGATACTTCCTCTCTTGGAGAAGTATGTGCAGGTGTAATAAAGTAGAGACTTACTTGAGGAGACTTTGGAACGAAGCAAGAGTGATTGAGAGAGTAGAAGATAGATTTTTAGCTGAGGAGAGCGAGTGTGAGGGAGTTCTCCTCTTATATACTATACAGGATTGTATGTATCTATTTGGACTGGTCCGTGCACAGTCTTGTCTTTCTACCTAATAAAGAAGAAGAGTATGCGATGTAATTGCACTACCTGTCATACATGTTTAGTAAGTATCCGATAGGATCGGTAAGTGAGTCATATAAGATGACTCATAGTATGATGTATGTATGAATAGCGAATGATTATCCAATATAAAAATGAATAATTGTGATATCAGTGGTATCAGGATAAGAATATCTGAATAAGAAATACCACTTGATATTCGACACACACTCAGCCTCAAAGTCTGCATTCCACCAAGCACCATGGGATCATGGGCACTCTATGCAAACTCAGGTCAGCAGTTTCTCGTAGCATGTCATCATAGTTCATCTTGAATGTTCTCATTTTCACGAAAATTTTCGATTGTCTACAGGCCCAAGAACATCACCAGCCTCCTCAAGAGATCGCTAGCCAACACCTACAAGAATTACTCTCGTTACCTGCCTCGTATACACACGCATCTCCTCAACACCCCGCCCCACAAGAACATGCCTCCCTGTCCAAACTGCATGCTTCACACAATCGAACAAATTGCCTGAGATCGTGAGATGTGTACAAATGAGTACCAGAAGTTGCCAACACCTCCAGATTGATCAGAAGGCATTCGGAAGTGGTTGACTATGCGGTAGGGAAGAAGTTTATTACACAGGCAAGGGTGATACGACGACCAAACTCACTATATCCAGTAAAGTTCATTTGTCCTGGAACACATATCGAGGTTGTATACATGATGTTGTGGACGGAATCCATGGTTCCACTGACAAATGCATGGAATCAACTATCCAGAACCCAGCATGTTTCCAAGGCTCACCCGTTATCACAATTGGCCTGTGTGATGGAGTGAGCGCCATGGTTAGCGATGGAATATGGTATCCCTTGCCTCATGGTTCCCTGCAGCGACCATGTAAGCCTTTGAGCTAGTGAGGGGTGTCATCTGGTCGTAGAACTGTTCCAGTAACACGTTGTAGCTTCCTATGACGCTCGTCACGTTCGGGAGCCAGCTGGCATTGCCAAAGTACCCTTGCCAGCTTTCCTTGATGAAATAGTCGGAATAGGCGATGTCACCAAAGTGAGCAATGAAGTCAAATGTGCTGGAAACGGAATCAGCGAGACGACAAGCTCATTTAAACAGGGACGGACTCCTTGCTCTCTAAAAGGCTCTGTATGGTATTCAGGTCGTTGGGTCCAAGCGGGTTCGCTGCCCCTCCGTATGGTCCAACCTTGGTGCTGAGACCGTCTGAACCCATCAGCCCAAGATCGACGACGACCGCGACACTGAAGGCCGTTTCATCCCCAGCTTCACGGGCAGTCGTGAACGTATCCAGAACCCTGTACGTGCACCCAGGGCAGTTTCTTTAAGGGCGCAGTGAGATGGACAAAACAGGCAAGCAAGGGCGCAAAGGGACTCAACTGATTGGAGACGTGGTACCAGTATTTGGTATCTGGCTTGAGTCCCGTGATTTTGACATGGTTGTCGTATACACGGGAGGAAGGATAGGTGGTCGAGGTTCCCGTTGCGACGCTGGTGAGCGCTGTGGGGGATTCACCATTAGTGAACTGCACGGGTATACCCGTGGGTACCCAAGTGCTGACCTGTACCCGTACCCGCAGTGTACCCGTACCCGTGGTGGGTACACCCGTGGGTTACCCCACGGGTACTAGTAAAGTGAGGTGTTGATGCCATCCAGAACTGTCGAGGATGATGGGAAGACACAGCAGAAGCTGCGGAACTCATCAGAATGACTAGACAAAAGGTCCAATGACCGGATGCCTCAATACTCACATCAGAGGCTGCAAAGCACACCATACAACCCAGGTGGCAAAACCGTCGCACCAGGCAGCTCCCACAGGTCCCAGGAAGGACTTAGACGACGAGGCAATGATGACGTTGATGAAACGAACGCGTCGAGCTGAGTTATAGGTCGAGGAGGGCAGGTTCAGGTGCAGGAGGCGAAGGTTGTCAATGGTGTCGATCAGGACCGCCAGAGCGATGGAGCCCATGTCCACAATGTCCATGGACATCCTAGGAACATTATAAATGAGCGCGTCGAGGAAACGAGCGCACCAGCTCGAGTTCTAGACCCCAGAGCCCAAGAGGAGGTCCCAGAGCTGAAGGACGACGTCGAAGGCGATTGGAACCGTAAGACCGACGGAGCACGCGTCCATAGCAACCAGGGACGACCTAAAAATGTCAGCAACAAACGTGTCAACAAAACGAACACACCAGGTCGAGGTACCAGGCCAGAAGGCTATCTACAAGTCCTGGAGGCAGAATGCAACATCGAGGGCGATCGGAGCGGCGAAAACAATGGCGATGGAGTCCATATGAATGGGAGAGAGTGCCGGATGGACCGCATAACAAGCTGCGCACACTACGACTCGATACGAGTCAAAATGCGACTGTTAGCTGTAAAGCAGACAATTCAGCAAGAATGGTATGAGCGAAGAAAACACGACATACATAGGCCGTCCAGACCACCAAACCACCAAACCACCATCCCAGACGTCCTAGAACATGTTAACTCAAGTTATAGGTCAAGGAAGGCAGATCTGCATACCAGAGGTGAAGGACGACGTTCGAGGCGACTGGAGCCATAAGACTGGTGGAGCAGGTGCCAACAACAACCAGGATCGTCCTGGGAACATTAGAAATGAGTATGGCAACGAAATGAATGCACCAGCTCGAGTTCCAGACCTGGAGGCCCAAAAGAGGGGATGGACTCACCACATCCGACTCCATGCGAACCAAGCAGAACAGTCGCATATGGCACATCCCCAAGGACCATGGATCGTCCCAGAGACAACAGAGATGAGTGCATTGTCGAAACGAGCACACTACGTCGACACCAGGAGCTAGATGGAGCCAGAGATGAGGGGGACAAGTTGAATGGGAACACGAACCGGACAGTCAATCCGAACGCATATGAAGCTTCCCAAAGTTGAAATATACCCACAATGCGACTGAACACAACCCCGAGAGTCGAACTTGAGGGGGAGAAAGTTGGATGAGCTGAGGAATCAAGCTTGATGGCGATGAAACAGTCATGACGGATGCATCGATAGCATTAACAGACCACGGAGATGCCACGAACCTACTGGGAAGGCCACCAGACAGAGACCCAAGCACAAAGCTTGAGGGGGAGCAAGTCAAGTTGGCGAGCGATGAAGTCGAGGCCACCAGCGATAACGCAGAACTGTTGGGACTACCTGGAAACGTCAAGGGTGCTAAGAAACGACCAAATAAGCTGCGTAATGAGGCCATGAGTTGATCGAACATACCTCAGAGCTTTGAGTTCGAGGAGGAGTGGAGACCATGTACGAGCTCAAATGCTGTACTCACCCAAGCCAAAATGAGTGCGTTGGAACCATCAGAACACTTCAAGGGTGCAGAGAATGCGTCAGCGCGAGCCCACGAACAAGTAGAGCACACAGACAAAAATAACTCACCAGAGATAGCTCCATATGAACGGAGTAATGTGGTCAATGTGACGGCGATGTAGACAGCACACCAGGGTGAAGAAGAGCCTTGAAATCGACCTAAGAAGCTGGATAATTGGTCAGTACTCGATCGCGAATGCATATAGGGAGTGAGCAAAGTAGACTCACCAACAAGGCGAGCTCAAGTCACAATGGACAATCCGGGAGATGATGCTGACACGTCGACATGATCTAGATGCATTGGGAGCGGTGGGAACAAGCAGAAGAAGCTGCGGAACACATCAGAACAGTTGGACAAACAGTCAGAGCGACCATACCCAGGCTACTCACCTGAGGAGGCCTACAACAAGCCATACAACCCGGGCAGTAAAAGCGACGCACCAAGCGACTCCCACAGGTCCCAGGAAGGGCCTGGACGATGAGATGACGTCGACGTCGACAAAACGAACGCGTCGAGCTGTGTTATAGGTCAAGGAGGGCAGGTGCAGGTGCAGGAGGCGAAGGTCAACGACGGAGTCAATCCAGACTGCCAGAGCGATGGAGCCAGCACCCACAACAAATAAGAACTCCCTAGGAACGTTATGAATGAGCGCATCGATGAAACGAACGCACCAGCTCAAATTCCAGACCTAGGAGTGCTGAAGGAGGTCCCAGAGCCAAAGGACGACATTGGAGGCGATTGGAGCTGTACAATCGACGGAGCAGGCGTAGATAAAGGAAATGGACGACCTAGGAACGTCAGAAATGAGTGCGTCGATGAAACGAACGCACCAAGTCGAGATACCAGGCCAAGAGGCCATGTACAGGTCCAGGAGGCAGAATGTGACATTGGGGTTGATTAGAGCCACAGAAACAATGGAGACAGCGCCCATATGAATGAAAGAAAGTGTCTGATGGACAAAGTAATGAGCGGTGCACGCTGTGACTTGATACGAGTCAAAACACGACTGCTAGCTAAAAAAGCAAATAGGTCAGCAAGAACGGTATGAGCGAAGAAAACGCGACACACCTAGGCCATACAAACCACCAAACCGCCTTCTCAGATGTCTTACCAATCACCCGAACGAACTGTGTCGTCGAGGCAAGCTCAAGTCTCGATCTAAAGACGTCAGTACACGGTGTAAGAGGAAACTCACTCACCACTTTACCAGATTGTACCAAGGCCAAATATGACCATTCGTAGCAATCAGATACCTTGTATAGTGACCAGATAAGGTGTATTACCAACCTCAAGATGTGATACGTGAAGGCGAACAAGCTAGAGTCAATCCAGGACACACACATGGACAGCAAGATTAGCTGAGACGAGACTTCCATATACGGACATTGCTCGATCACAGCCTCATTGGTGACTTACAACTAGTACTGTAGTTTCTGCAGTGATATAGCGGTTTTCTACAAAGTGGTTGCGGCTTTGGGGGCTTAGGGGCCTGGCCCAGGGTTCACAAAACTTCAGGCCAAGCCTGGGCCCCCCCACCTAGGCCCCAATGATGGCCCAGCATTACCCCCTTTGAGGTTGTGGGTGAATTCAATTGCAAACCACGTAAAAACACAAATCCCACACCAAACGAATTGCCAACAGTTCCCATCATGGCACTCTGCAGGTTGGATGGCATGATGAGCCTTTCCCAATGTCATCTATGGCACCGAGCATCATGTGACCTGATGCTCAGTGCCATAACAAGGTCCACAAAGCCCCTTCAGTGCTTGGAACACACCTCCAACCCTATGTAATGCCATATACCGAGTTTCCCATTCACACTACCTTGTGTCATGAGCAAACATTGTGGCACATGGTCTGCAGAATTGCTTTAGGATGCATGGACAATGACCAATATTTGTCAGCATTTGAACAATATGTACTGCCCTTCCTCATGCCAATCAGTTGTGGACATCTGATCCTATTTATCTCTACACTGAGCAATTGATTCTGTGGGAAGATACATGTCCTACCAAATGGATACCTGCTTGCCATGTTGCCAGCATGGATGTGCCTTTGTGTTCCACAGACCAGCAAACACCTAGTTGGTCTGTGGATACTCATTGTGTCCTCCTTTTTGTGACATGAAATATTATCTTCTCCATGTTCAGGCATGGTTCTCCTTGCATTCATTGAGATCCAAGGTGAGCGCAAACATGGACTATGGGTTGGACGACCTCAAGGTTGCATGCACTCACAAAACTAAACATGTCCAGCCACCTTTCATCAAGCAGGGTTCTGAGATATCTACTATTTCTTCTCCAAGCCTACAGTACAGGCATTAGGGATAGCTTGCAATACATAGTACTGACTTGGAACAGTGATGCAATATGATGACAGCTAGGGGTCTTGTAAAGTTGTAATATATACTGTATGATGAAATGAGGTATAGTACACTCATGGACCCTGAGGATCCCATGATGGGTGAGGTGAGTGGATGTTATGTGAAGTGGTTTTGTGATAATGACTGTGAATGTTGCAACAATCCTCTATGGGCTGGTGTCATCAGCCATTGTGAATTGCTTACCCATGCTTGTGACCAGACTTCCCTCCTTGATCAACATTGTCTGAAACAGCTACAGTTTGTATCTGGTAGTCCTAATCAACAACGATTCTATGCTTATGCCACACATATACCTTGTTATGAGATTTTCAGGCAGACACACATTCCCCACACATTTCTGCAGTTGATGGAAATGCATCAACTGAGAGAGCAACATGGAATATAGGGTGTGATTATTTGTGTGACCACATGTGTACGCATTTCCACAGATGGTGGGAATGCGTGATATAATGTACATATACACTATGGACATGCTGATAAGTGAACATACGCATTTCCGCAGATGGTGGAAATGCGCAAAACATAGAATAAGATATTTTAGGTGTGTATTACAGTGACGATGTATGTATTCCCTAACATATGAATTGGTGAAATACACATTTCTGCACATTGCAGAAGTGTGCAAAACACAGCACATAGAGCAGTACAAGAACAAATAGGAAGTATTCTGTGTTTTGCACACTTCTGCAATGTGAAGAAATGTGTATTTCACCAATTCATATGTTAGGGAATACATACATCGTCACTGTAATACACACCTAAAATATCTTATTCTATGTTTTGCGCATTTCCACCATCTGCGGAAATGCGTATGTTCACTTATCAGTATGTCCATAGTGTATATGTACATTATATCACGCATTCCCACCATCTGTGGAAATGCGTACACATGTGGTCACACAAATAATCATATATTTCATGTTGTTCTCTCAGTTGACGCATTTCCGCTTAGTGGGGGTTTGTGGGTTTTTAGTATTTTGTCAGATATTAGATTATCTCTTCATAGATGCTCAATACAATGACTATCTCATGATTTACTGTCAAGCCATTGGTGTAGGACCACACATTTCCACTCAATGGGGGTTTGCTGGTTTTGAATACATTTATATCACACACTTCCACTTAGTGGAGGTTTGTGTGTTCTCAGTATTTTAACATCTCATGGTGTCATAGTCTTTATTTCACTTCTACATAACTAGACATGCATTTGTTGTCAAGCCAATGGAGTAAGATCACGCATATCCGATCAGTGGGGGTTTGCGGATGATGGCAATATAAAATGTATGTGATATTATGCTCTTTGTGATCATAAAACATTCAGTTACCTTCAAAATCAGAAACCACACATTTGTCATTAGACAATTGGATCATTATCATTACTACCTTCATCTCAATTACCCATTGATCTGATACCATTATGTATTATCCATATTCATATCTGGTCTTATATCAATATCAATATAATATATACATTGATATTCATTCCTTTGAGTATGATCACAAAATAATACACCATTCATTCATTCTCACATGACAAAACACTTCCACATAAACACTGATTGTGGGTATATGCATGAATGCTTTCACATGTACATAACAATAGGTATGACTCACATATCATCTTTTAAATATTGTATGTTTCATTCATATATCTCCTTTTTCGCACACCCGCCATTGGTGGGTGTGCGTGTCAACTATCTATTTGGATTTACAACCTCATTGAAAATACTTTCACTCTTTATACCTTACAACCTTTCTGGGATACAACAGAATTTTCACTAAGAAGTTCTTTGGATCTGACATAGTTTTATTGTTTGTAGGATCACGCACATCCGGTAGGTGGGGGTGTGCGGGTTCTGTGTAAATTCTTCTAGTATAACACAGGCTGACACTAACTGCTATTAGATTTGCACTTCTTAAAAGCACGCATTCCCACCATCTGCGGAAATGCGTACACATGTGGTCACACAAATAATCACACCCTATATCCCATGTTGCTCTCTCAGTTGACGCATTTCCGTCAACTGCGGAAATGCGTGTTTGTGTTTATATGTCAATTCAGTTCATTTTCTCATGTTTATGTGTAGGTCTAACCCTGCCATAACCCTTACTTAATTAGATTAGACTCCTTATAATCCCAAAACAGAGGATGTCATACATTGTTTACATCCTTCAGTTACAAAACGAAAGAGGGGAAGACCTCCCAAGCGTACACATTCTCGGAGAGCACATATTGCCCTTGCAGCAATACCAGAGGTGTCTACCATGGATGATGTACCATCCAATGAAAAGGCATGCCAAGAGAAGACCAATGAACGACCAGCAACAATATATCCATGGCAACAAGCTCCGAGGTCACCACAAGTCCAGCCACAGCTTCCAGCTGGTATATCACAGCAAGATATCGCTGGTAAGGGATGCACCTCTTCAGTTCTGTCCTTTTTTGAAATTCGATTTCAGCTATGGCAATGTCATCTGGAGCCCTGTGGTACAGTGCATACATGGAGCTTGAGACGCTCGGAAACAAACGGTGGCTTGATAGCGTTGCCTGCGACTTTTACCTGGCCTCTTTCTGGCATGACAATGGGGCACATGCTCACTGTCGTTATCTCACAATCCACCAAGCACACCCTGACCTTCTAATGGGTCCTGAGGAGATCGAGGTTCACAGGTACACACATCACGTGCCTATCGACGAGCCTTGCCCCATTGTTCCTGTGGCATTCCTTGTGCATGATGTAATGGTGGCACATTATTTTGTCGCTGTATTCGATTATGCTGCTCATACAGCATATGTACTTGGGAGAAAGCTTGGTGAAGGCAATCCAAGCTATGATCCAAGCTGGCAGGCCTGGAGGGGACCTGAGCGTTGGAACATGATAGCAGACCTTCATCGTTGGGATGGTGGAGATCCTGACTTGGTCTTTGTCAGCGTCAGAGACTGGCCACAAAATGGACATGACTGTGGACCCATTTCATGCACACTGATCAAAATGTGTATGGAAGATGGTCTGGAAGACACATGGGGCATGCTGTCAAGATTACCGCTGGGGAGCACACTTCCTATTCCCTGCGGTCATATCTTGCGGATAAACATGCTTGCAGCGATCAAAGAACGATGCATGACTAGCCTTCGAGATTACATGCACTTCAAGACAGAACTACCTCTCTATTGGACTCTGTTTGAGCTGGATGATGACACCATCGAGCAAATGCTGGCTGGTGGAGATCATGAGCGTGACACTCGGCTCTTGCGTTCACTAACCATCGCAAGCAACTCGTGTTTGGACTGCCGTTCGCATCTTACCTTGAATGGTACTACCATGGAATCTGGAAGGAGTTTGAGTGAGAGGCCAGAGGAGCAGGGGGGTGAGGAAGAAGAAGACCAGGAAACTCATCCAGACAATCAGGCCACAAGTAAAAATAAGTTGCTTTCTCTAGTCAAGAGTCACAAGATACTCCATGGTACCTCTGAGCGCCGGGCAAATCGTCCATCCCGTGCTGT
>JBBPLQ010000816.1:0-14072 GCA_038089855.1 Royoungia palumana
CCAGGTAGTCCCAACAGTTCTGCGTTATCGCTGGTGGCCTCGACTTCATCGCTCGCCAACTCGGCTTGCTCCCCCTCAAGCTTTGTGCTTGGGTATCCGTCCGGTGGCCTTCCCAGTAGGTTCGTGGCATGTCCGTGGTCTGTTGATGCTCTCGATGCGTCCGTCATGACTGTTTCATCGCCATCGAGCTCGATTCCTCAGCTCATCCAACTTTCTCCCCCTCAAGTTCGACTCTTGGGGTTGTGTTCAGTCGCGTCGTGGGTATATCGGCAGGCTTAGCAAGTGTTGGTAGGGGTGGTGATGGTCCTGGTGCGTCGCCGTTGTGTTGTGGTGGTTGCTGATCACTTTCTTTGTCTAGCATCTGCAACTGCTCATACACATGTGTGATCCACCTTGCCACTTCGTTTGACTTGATATGGCCATCCTGGCCTCTCCCTGTCTCAGTCTTTGTGTCTGGAAGCTTGCTCTCGACACCTTTGTCGTCCTCTGCCGCCTCCTCAACCTCATTTGGCCATCTTTGCCTCACCGTCTCGACTTCATTCGACCATCATTTTGTCCTCACTGTCTCGACCCATTTGCCAATGTCCATGCCAGGAGATGCTTCAGGAGGTTCTATGGATGTCCGTAGGGTCCTCCTATGGCATTCACCACCCTTGAAGCCAACTGATGTGTTTCAACATGCTGAGCCCCGGCTTGGGCCAAAGCCCTGGCATCCAGGCCGGGCCAGGCCCCCATTTGGGGCTTTTGAAGGCTCAGGGCCTGGCCTGGAATTCCCACAGGCCTAAGCCCCACCAAGCCAGGCCCAAGCTGGGGCTTTCAGGCCAAGCCGGGCCGGCACAGCACTAACCATGTCAAAGCTATTCTCTAGGCATGACTACACTTCTGGATTCACGTGATCTGGTGGCCTTCCAATTGATACTTTAGTTGGCTCAGCGCTGCGATGCAATCCATTTTCTCCTTTCGTGCCCTGCCATAGGGTCATCTCATCTGATCTCTGCGTTGGCGGTTTTTTTGGGAAGTGGGGCACCTCTTAATCAGAGAAGAAGTCTGATGTAACCCTAATTAGTATCACAGGATGACCGAAATGCTTGCATGGAAGGCGTGAAGTTTTCATGCGACGATCCGATCTCACGATGAGTTCGTCGTTTAGTTTATCTTGCCAAGTCTTCGTATATTTGCATAATCCTTCATCCAATAAGACCTATTGCATTCTTTTCTGACAACATCGAAATACTCAAATATTCTCGTCGAATTCATCCGAGTTGTTTATATACAAACAGGCATACCACAGCTATCGAGACGAAAGGGTCCATATGTCATCCATGATCTTGACAGTACACTGGACAATTGTTCTGCTCAGCTTTTGTGCGCAGGGTGAAATAGACTGGGCCTGCTGTGAGCGACATTGTTCTGCCAGTGTGTAAAAGACACAAGTGGTCTCAGTTCGCCCGGACACAGAGGACAGGAGACGCCACGGATCCATGGGTGATGTCATCCCAGCAAGGGGGGTCACTGGTCACATCCGACATCAGCAATATGTCACCATGACTGTGGCAACTGCTTGGACTGCCGACTGACTGTCCACACTGTAGGAATGATGATACATGTGCTTGCCGGCGTTCAAGAGATTGAGATAATGGGACATGATGCTTGATGGTCTGTGCAATCGCCACAGTGACAGCGACTCATTGTTGATGTTGTCGTGTCATGATGCCAGCAGAAGAGAGCTAGACACTTTCCGAAACTGAAACGGCAAACCACCACTGATACTGAGGAGCTTCCCGAAGAGAAGCATCCCAATGATGTGAGCGGGAGTGAACAAAGACGTGTCCACGCGACTGCAATCTGTGTGCCAAGCCAAGCGGGGCATGCCACGCATGTATCAGACTCACGAGGTTTCTGCCAGCAAAAAGAGCAGCTAGATGATGCTTCCTTCAAACGTGGTTGGGGTTGACATCCAGGTGAAAACGTGAGGAGCATCCGAACACCACTGGCAAATCTCATTGGGTTTCAGGGTTTCGCTCGGAGTGCGTAGGAGGGGTGCGGCTGATCGTGTCTTCCCGTAGCCATTGCGAATGTAACAGACCCTGATAAGGAGCCGCGTTCCCACCGGCGTCTTGACAAGTACATATACGTTAGGATGGTCCTGGACTCACGCGTAAGCATCTATTGTTTTGATCTTGCGACCACACTGGCATGATGGAGGTGAGCCAATCGCTCAGCGATCAAATGGGCCGCGGTAATACCTCCCCCACCAAGGCTGTTGTAGATTTGGGGAAGTAACAGATCATGGTGGGCGACACGGTCAAGGTGGATCTGGCAGCATGTTATGAAGAAGCCGCCGAGCGGTTTGTCGTCGATCCTCAGTATGTGATCCAACCTGGTTCGGCGAACATCCGTAATGTCGTGCAGGGACACAGCCAAGCCAGGGTTAAGTTTGGAGACGAGGTCGTTTCGCGGCAGAAGCTGTCCGGAGACGGCACAGTCGCGCTCTGGTCGCAACCGACCAACGATCCGAATGACCCACAGGATGTGCGTCGTGTGTTTTCATCTTCATGTACACCATGGCGATGATGCCGTTTAGTAGACCAATTGGCGCAAGTTGTTGCATTAGTTGATCGCGACGATGGCCGCCTTTGTTCCTGATTTTGATTCGGCGATCGGTGTTTGGGCATTTTGATGATCAGACGTGTCGACTGACGGTGTATTATAGGTATTGCGGCGATCTTTCCACCGGCGAAGCAGTATAACACGACGACTGGTGTCATCAACAACTTGACGCCCAAGTAAGTTCGCAACAAAGGATTGATTGATGATGACGGGGCGTAGTTGGAGTATTTTCCTTTTCGGTGATTGTCCTTTCTGCGTCCTTATGCTAAACGATGATCTGACGTGCTCGAACGTCAACGTTGGGTAGGCGTTTTTTATGTAATGCAGATGAGACGTTACGGACGGCTTCCCGTCTTTTTCTGGTCGCAGCTGCTGTCCCTTGGATTTTTGATTGACACGGCGTTTGCTCCGAAGCTGTCTACGTTTTCTGGTGCACGTCGCCTTGTTGCTTTGGGAGGGTGTGGTGATGGCCGCTTGGATTAGCGATGCTCTGTCTCACCGCATTCTTCGGGTATGTTGCCCTTGCTTGTGTTCGAATCTTACACTAACAGCTTTTCAGGATGTGTCGCCACGTCACTGTATGCTTCCCTACCCACTGCTTCTCACTCGAATTTAGGTGGCATTGGCTTGAATAGGGTCTGTTCATCGTCACGGATATCTACCCGTTCCACCTACATGCACGGAAACTTAACGTCTCGACATCCGACTTCATCATGTACGTCCTGTATTCATGCTTTTGCTCCCGTCATAATCCCTCGATCTCAGGCCAATCAAAGAACTATTCAGTGTTCGTACGTACTTCTTCAGTATATGAAAGTACTTATCACAGTTCACGCAGTCAAAGCATACATTCGGCAACATGGCCATGGTTACGACTACACGAGGATCCTATTCATTCATTGCCAGAAGCTATGTATTACAAGCGAGAAAGCACAGGGGTGGTTCAGGGATGGGGGCATATTACGGGGTGAGTTCTGTATGCTATAAAAGTCGACTCAAAGAGGACGTATGCAGTGAAAACGGACAGAAAGTGGATGTGCGCTAGCAAAAGACATGCAAATAGCGGTGTAAACATAACAATAATTGAATGTTGTACAGTCAAAGGCTTCGGACTTTGGACTTACCCTGGACATATTGGTACCTCTTGACGCTTGTACAGAAACCTTGACGGTTAATTTGGGTCTAGGATTAGAGTCAGCCATTGCCGCTGAATGTTTCGTAGCCTTCGTAGTAGCGCGTTCCTTTTTGCCACGTTCACTGACGACAAGGAACAAATTGTACACTAGACTAGAATACGCGATGCTCATTTCAATTTCTGTCCTCCGCCTACGGGCCTTCGATTTTTAGTTTCGCACACCGCTGTAAACAACGACTAAACGCAGGTAAACAAACGCATGCTGGGGTATTGAACCCGAAGCCTTCCGCTACGTCGACTTCAACCCCCTTCTGACACATCCATCGTATCATGGCGCCAAACACCGTATATCGCCCAAGAATCTTGGAGTTTTTAATCCCGACTGAGGGCAAGACCATAGATGAGCATGTTTGGGCTGCAATGGAGCCCAACATTGTTTGGTATGGAATTCCGGAAGAGAGGGAGTATCGTCATCCGAAAGGTGGCATGTACGTTCGCTGCCGGGTAGAGGCGTTCGACTCACAAAAAAATTCCATCGGATTCCTTCCCCTTCCTTCGAGATATAAGGAGGCCTGGGTGCAGCTTTGCTACACGGTCGTCTATTGGATGAACGAGTGGAAGGCTTGGATGCAGCGCGTGAGACAGAAGGGCCGACGCCGAGGAATCAGAAGGAACGCTATGCGCGCTGCTGCCAACAACTCCGGCACTCGTTTCTTACAATACTTGCTCATCCGGCGGTTCATCATTGAAGAGCTCCTACAATGCGATGCATCCGACCTAAACGGGCAACTGCGTATTTTCGACGAGTATCTCATTCGGGAGCGCATGTGCTGGATCTGGACGCAGTACGACGAAATTTCCGAAGACGACCGGTTCTGGCTGACTCGCGATCCTGTTCACCCAAACAACGCAGCGCTATTCGGTAAGGCACTCATCCTGGACCAAAGGGTCCCACTGATTGGGACCCATACGCGCAGACATGAAAGCAGAGGCACTCAGCGTTCCCATAGAGTTTTTCCCTCCGCCTCTCTCTCCTGGTCCGACCGGCAACTGGATATGGGGCAATATCAGACACTTTGACTTTGAGAGAAACTTCGTGGCGCGAGTGGACGACGCCGTTTCGTTCTACACCGACCGCAGCCTCAAGAAGCTCATTGGTGAGATGCCCTATGTCGCCAATGCAAGGTATCCTGAGCGGTGGCATGAAACCCATCGCCCGCCCATTGTTTTTCTCACTGAGGAAGAAGACCTTTGGTTCAATCACTCCAGGTAAGAAACCTCGCATTCGGCGTCGTACTTGACCTCTCAATCGGTGTTAGGCCAGGGACGCTTTCGTGAGTTTCATATGAGGGTACGTGACGCAAACTCACTTTTGTGCAGCAGCGCTGCCTCTGAAGCAGAGACGGAAGCAGAGATGGAAGTAGAGACAGAGGCAGACATGGAAGCAGACACGGAAGCAGACACGGAAGCGGACACGGAAGCAGACACGGAAGCAGACACGGAAGCAGACACGGAAGCAGACACGGAAGCAGAGGCGGAAGCAGATACGGGAGAGCCCCAGGCCGGGCCATCGATTCAGTGGGGCACAACGAATCTCTCTGCGACAGAGCACTGATTCCCCCATCACAGGCCTGTGAGCGGCGGAAACCATCCGATGACGTAGGTTTCCTTTGCGCTGGGGGGCGATGGCAGCTGATCCCAGATGGCGCAGTGCCGAAACGGCACAGCGTAGTGTTATTGACAGCCAACGCACCCGAGCCATCATAGAGGCACTGGCAGACCCCAGCAGCACCGTCGGTATTGAAGATACCCAACAAGCCCTGGAAAAGGAGCTCGGAGAAGCGTATGACCAGGCAGCTTGGGTAAGGGTCATGGATGCAGTGATCCCAGAGGGAGGCGAGCGGTCAGTTTGCACCATCGACGACGCATTCAAGCTATACGGCGACATGGATAGGCAGCATAGCGGCACACTCGGGCACGAGGAGACCATGCGAAAGTACCGAGAGCAACAGATGGGGCTCCTATGACCGCCGTGTTATACAGGCGCAAAGTGGCACTTGCTCGAGGCCAAATCCGTCTCGTGTGCTTTTACCTTGCGCAAGTTTTTTTTGTTTTGTCTTTTGTTTTGTTCTACACCCAAGGCTACTTTCCCGTCCTCCGAACATTCTATGTTTGTCCTCGCTGATATGTTGTACTCGAAATGTATATAGATGCGACCAAAAATGACACCCCCATTGGTATCCTGTCCCTGGGTTCGGGTTTAGGGCTACTACAAAAATGCATAGAACGCGGCGACGCAACACCTTTGGAGATCCGCTGAAGCGCCGTAAAATGCTTAGGTCCACAGGCAAAGTCTGTGATCCCCTGTGCTGTGCTCAGCCTATAGGTATGCTGTTGTACTACAGAAGACAATAACAGACGCTTAAAACGACGGGTTCGACGTCCCAGCGCCGTACTTCAGTCGCTAAGGGGGCACGTAGCTGCCTTCGTCGCAGCCCAAGCGAACAGTCCGTCGGCGCCACCCGCAGCTTGCGGCGTTTATCAAAGCCAACGGGGGAGTCATGGCCCACTGGGCTCGCAGCTCATTGCGCTACTTATGGCATGCGAACGCTCTGTGTGAGCAGTCAATTATAGAACCACACTCTGTCGGCCATGCATCCACCATTCGCCCCGCGCTTTACTCTTTTCTATTTGTTTTGATTCAGTTCCGAATAGAATTTCTGAACGAAACACGCCAAACCAACGAAAGGCGTTGAGTTTTCCCTGTAGATTTATGTATCTTTATAATGATCGCGTTTAACATCGAATTCGCTTTAATTGTCACATCGTGGGAAACTTTCAGTCGCGTTTACGGCGCACGCTTAGCATCACGTTGTTTCCGCCTACTTCCACCACTACCAAATGCCACCAATGCGACGAGATGTTCAACGCAATGAGCGACGCGCTAGAGCGAGCAAGCTTTGTGGATTCAGCCGATCGGAACCGAGCGACATCATCAAGAATCCCGCAGAAGATTTACACGGCATGCCGGATGTACCGATGGATTTCGACGGCGGTGCGTTATCAATGGTACGCGAGGGCGGATTAACGGCTAATCCACACCTAGGAATAACCTTTTCGAACGCCCTGGTACCGTTCGTGCTCTCCGTGGACAAAGAGTATTGCAACTTCTGTGGCCACCGGGCGGATATCCTGCGGAGATGTGCGTCCTGCATGGCCAAGGTTTGTGAGCGGGCGAGCGAAGGAGCCCGAGGGTGTCTTGTTCCCCGCGCTCAAACGATCGAAAGGCCGTTTTTATGTTCCCAATGTGCTGCAACAAGAACGGAGGGTGACGGGGAGAAGGTAAGTAGGGTTTGTCCCTTCATGAACCGATAGTTATTGTCGCCGTACTGCTTTTGCTCTTGTTTTTGAAGCACGAATTCATAGGCTATTCCGGGAGGATCCACTCCAAATTGACGTGGCCCCTGGTGTGCACTGCGGTTGAGGCCCCTGGGACCATGGGCAGCTACCTCCGCGCCTCAGTGCAATTGGACCTGAGCAGCCAGTTTTCTGCACAACCTGAAAACGTACGTTGTTGCGTTTTTCTTCATGTATATTTCCATTTATCCTGGCTACGCGAAAGAGGAACTGACGCTGTTGCCGGCAGTTTCTCAGCGCCGACATAGCTTTGAGATGGGGAGGAAGCTGTGCAGCAGCATCCGCGATGCAGCCCGCTACGCAGTTCCTCGAAAGGTCTACGAAGAATGGCTGTCCAGCAAACTTTATGGTTATCCTGGAAACGGACTGTGACCCCGCCACCGGTGCGCTAAGGTATGGAACGAAGGGAGAATCGCCGGTGTACGCCACTGTTCCAGGAATCTTGGAAAGCTTCCTAGGACGCCCACTTTTTGAAGCCGCAAGAGCTGCCAACGATGCATGCAGGCAAGCCAAGGGCGAGGAAGAAGGGTATTTCCTTGAGTCAGCGTTTGCTCGGGGAGGGTGGCGGGGGCTCTTTCTCGCCACCAGGTGCCCTACCATCCGGGTGCCCGGCCGGGCTGAAGAGGTGATGAAACTGATAGACGAGTTAGTGGCTTGTTTTCTGCACGCTTCCTTTGAGCTAACGTGACAAATCAGCAACGTTTTCGACTTTGCGGTCATTTTCCCTTCCTATACTGCCGATGCGTTTCACTTGCGCACCTTCATCTCGGGGATGATGCGGGAGATAGCGGTCGACAATGCCACGCGAGTGAGAAACTCCACCACACGAGCGATCGAGCCTCCTAGCATCTGGGCGACTTGTATCAAAACGCTGGAGTCTTGCAGATCATTACTAGTGTCAACTCCCGTGGTCATTTTCTTCAAAGAGCGCAACGGGGACACCTCTATGCAGACCTTCGGTAGGGAGATCGCCTTACATTCACCCCCACACAATGCGTGGGGGGTCCGATTCGAGGAATGTGGAGGGGACAAGCAATGCAGTGTTACCACGTCAGGCATCGTGATAAAGACGAGGGGTGATGCGGTGCGCTCCGTCTGCTCGAGCTGTGGGTGGAATTCCAGGTGGCTCAAGCACGAGACAGTGCACGACATGGTATTCACTCTGGCCCCGAGAATTCGGAGCGGGTATTGGCACAGTTTTCCTCCGTCTGCGCAACTGATCTCAGCATTCGTCCGTCTGTCGAAAGACAGCTAAGCATGGTGTTTTCCCGACAACCGTTGCACCCCGCTTGCATAAATTTCGTTTATTAAGTGTACGGTGTAGACCGCGAATGTATGGTAGACCGTATAATCCAAATAGATATTTTTCATCTCAAGTGATTCTATGATACTTCGAAAGATTAAAGCTCTGGTGCACACAATCGATGCCGAGCTTGAGCGGGGGGTCGAGAGACGCATAATACAAGACTGATTCCTTTAGCTGATTCCGAAGGCCGAGCGGGAGGACCGAAAACAATGAAAGGGGGCGAGAAGAGGAAGCATCCGCCGCCTCAACGGAAGGAAAATGAGTAGCCTGCAGCGTCACCACATTTGGCTCTCTCCCGGCTCCACTCGGCATCCAGACGGCGCAACCCGTATCGCGGTTTAGTTGGAAGCGACTGTGGTGGCACCTCTCTTAACCACGACCACCAACTCACCATGCCAAAAGAACAGCGTCCGCCAATTATTCTCAAAGTCAAACGCCCCTCTATACAGGGGCATTGTATAAGCCAGAGTCCCTCCGCACAGCGCCCACCCGGGCAGAGCGTGCAACAAGAAAATCTCATGGACATTGTTGTCGATGGTGAGCATTTTTCTGGTTTTCTTCCCCTCTTTCTTGCGGCTCCTTTTCTTTACTGACACGCAAACACCTCTAGAACATGGATTGAATCCCTCAACAGCCGTTCGCAAGATGCTTGCGGTGGAGAAGAGATACTGCGGCTGCTGCGGCGACTACATACAGTCGCTGAAGAGGTCGCACAGATGCGTGGAATGCAAAGTGCTAGTTTGCGAGCAAGAGAAACGCTACGGCAGCGGTTGCATCGCCCTCGGTACGGTGAACGCACGCAAACCCTTCCTATGCCCGCCATGCGATCAAAAAAAATGGAACAAGATTCCAGAAAAAGAGCGAAAGAAAGGGTACGAGGGCGCCAGCCCGGTGAGTCAAACTTGGTGATCTCAACCTGGCTGCAACAACCTCTCGCAGTACGGCTTCGTAGGCTACAGCTGGAAGAAGCGCTGTAAGCTTTCCTGGCCCATGGTCGTGGTCAGTCTGCAGCTCAGCACGAGCCCTGACAGCTACATTCGGGACGCGGTGACATTAGATCTTGAGAACCAATACATGAATGCCGCAGACAACGTAAGTGACTCAAAAATACGCAGAGTGTTAGTCTGAGACAGGGCTAGCTGTGCGTTATACATGGCCAGCTAAAAGCAGGAGCGGCCCAGAACGTAGCACGGAGAGCAATGGAGCCAGGCATTTCCATGCTCAAGGAGTCCGTCCTCCAAAACGTGCCTGGAAACACTTTCGTTATATTGGACACGCACGCGGACTCGGTGGGTGGGGGGTTGCAATGGGCCGGTGGGAAGGATAACGTGCAGAGTTGTCTAGCAGGCGACCTGCTGAACAATTTTTGCGGAAGGGAATTCTTGAAGCAGATGAAAGTCACGGCAGAAGCCGCCCGCACGTTTGACGCAGATTCCAGCGAGACCGATTTCAGGGACAGTCCTTCATTCCGGGGTGGCTGGAGGGGCCTGGTGGTGGCTTCGTGTGGCCCGGCCTTGCGTGTAGAGCGGGGATATGAAGACTTGAAAAGGCTCGTGGATGAGTGGGTCACTTTCACTCCTGCATGCATAGTGATCTGAACACGGGAGCAGCGATGTATTCGATTTCGTGGTTGGCTTTGCTGGAAATTCCACGCTTCCAGACGACGTCCTGGACTTCATCAAAAGGGTGATAAGGCGTACGGGCGTGAACAAGATACATTCCACCATCTGGGATACGGTTTTGAAGGCCGCCGGACAAGACGTCGACTTGCTGGAAATGAATAGTGTCGTCGTCATCTTTAGAGAAAGGGGTTGCAAGGAAGTGCTGTCGCGGATGATCGGTTTGCATGGCCCTGCATACCGAAGGCCCTGGGGGACAGAGTTCCGTGCTTGTGGGACCCCAGAATGCCGGCCAACTGTGCAAGATTTCGATGTGCGAAGCAAGGATTCTGGCGTTCGCGTTATCTGCAGGCTCTGCCATTGGAAGTCTGCCTGGGTGAAGGAGCACCACCGGGAAAAGCTCCTTTTTAGAGCGAACAGTGCCATGCCCAACGTGTATTGGCACGCATACCCTACTCCCAAACAACTGGAAGCGATGTTTGTATGGGTGACTGAGCAGGCAGGGAAGACCCAGCAGAAGCAGGAAAAGAATGTCCAGGGTAAAGACTAGATAGCGTATGAAGTGAACAAATTGCTCTATCAGAAGGTTCATTCTATGACAGACACATAGATTGTTCGATCACTGTCATGTTTGCAATCCCAGCCGTACTGTCGTAAAATGAACGCCCTCGATCGAGCCCGACCACATTTGCCTATCAAATGTTATGAATTGCACTATGCTCAGTCAGCGGCCATATCATGGACACGATCATGTTACACACCTGCATCGTTTGCCTCAGACGGCTGCAAATAACACATGACGACCATGTCCACCACTGAGTCGGGTAAACTTCGTCAAATAGTGTTGGTTCTTGGTGTGAAAACAACACTGACAGCTGCTCCATGTTCACCAGATCCTGGGCATTTGTTGCAATACCTACTATAGTTACTGTTGCACTGCATTGCAAGAACTACGGTAACGCGACACACTACTCAGGCTGGTGATTAGTCTGCAATACTTCGTCGACATTCCCACTGGGGGCCACAATATCTTGCAAGACCTCCACTGGCTGCTACCCTACCCTGCACCCCTCTTCTTGCAAAACAAGTTACCAGCCGTGATGCAACCGTTCTATCAAGTTGCAAGACATGTATCTGCCGCATTGTGCAATTGATTTGTGTGCCCCCCACCACATCTTGCAAGATTTCCATCTACTGCCGCTGCCTCCATCCCGCCAGGTTTCGTGCAATTGATTTGTGCGCCCTCACCGCATCCTGCAAGATTTCCATCTAGTGCTGCCACTTCCATCCTGCCAGGTTTCCCATCGTTTTGCAACATAACTTACTGACATGTTTACAGTGCTCTGATCCATACACCGCTCAGGACATTTTGCAATCGATACGCTGTCTGTCATGACTCAAGCTCAAGGTTCATGTTCAATCATTCCCCTGACATCTTGCAACATTTGTATGTACTACAGCTTCTCTGTTTCGGAAGTGATGCACATCAGCGTCTTGCAGGTTCCATCATGTCGACCGGCGTTGGGTACGCCTTTTCCTCCATCGCACATTAGGAAAGAATGTTTTGTACGACTACTATACAACTAAGACATGACTATGTCGAAAACGTGACATCCCTCGCAGTCCGAGAGTGCACCGAGTCATACCCTGTTTCGCGCCAATCAGATTTACCGGCACCATAGCAATGTCAGCGTGGTTGTAGTGCTGGTACCGCGATTGAGGCAAAACGTTGAGGGTGCGCATGTGAGTGCACACAAACACGCAGACACCAACGCGTCTCCTGAGGCTATGTACGTGCCCTCAAGACAATCTAAGACACCAATGTAGAGACAATACATGAAGTTAAAAAAGTACATAAAAAGTAACTTAAAGGGCTATTCTATGCGGGTGATGATTAATATACTTGGAGGGCTGTGCAAGCAACGCAGATGGACCAAAATCATTGGAAAAGAGAGACGGGAATCAGAGGAATGACTGTTCGTCGATGGGAAACTTGTGCTTCTGAGAGCCTACCGAAGTGTCTGTGTCTGTGTGGGCGGATTCGTCGCCAGCGACGTAAGTAGTACGAGTGGCCTGACGGCCACATTGAGTGGAGATTCCCTGAATTTGGCCAAAGGTCTGAGATCTGGCTTTGGGATGGTGTCATCGGGGGTGGGGGGCGTAGGTTGATCGACGGAGAAAGTGAATTGCATGCGTTTGATGGTTCCGTGCTTGGCGTTTTGGCTGGCCTCACGGCTGTCCGGAACCTCAAGCTCCTCGACACTGGGAAGGGAAAGTAGGGTATAGGGCAGCGGAAGGGAGGAGGGAGAGGGACGAACCTGCCCTTTTCCTTGTCGAGTTTGTTGCCCATGTCTTGGAGAGCTTTTTGAACTTGCGCTTCAACTTTGCATTGTCAGAGTCGACGATGAGATTCTGAAGGTGCCAAAGACGCCAACTCAAGTTCTCGAGACGCTGACCCTGCTCGAGGTTACTTGCCACCTTGGTGCAGACCTGAAGAGATGAAAGGGGCCAATCAAAGGGAGGAGATCGCAGACGCACTTTCCATGTCTTCGTGAGCAACTCGGAGTCGAGAAAGCGGTAAAGGATTTACCCTGGGTCCTGGGATGAGGTGAGGCAGGACACAACAAGAAGAGGAACGCTACCTTGAACTTGAGGTTGACAATGGATGGCATGAACAGAGAGGGTCGGAAGCGATCGAGTCACTTGAGGGATTGCTGTGACTCGCGGAGGTATAAGAGATACCGGTAAAAAGAAGATTAGATCTGTGCATGTTGGGCGAGCATGGATGGTGGTGTGAGTACCTAAAATGTTGTTGGATGAATGGGTGCGTACACCGGCGAGTGGGGGTGGCCATGTTGGATGTGTGACTGGGGTGCCTGCGGTTGGTCAACTGACATCCTTTCCTCCTGCACAGTCGTGTTCTCCATCTCGTTCGCCTTGTCCATTGGATTGATCACATATGTACCTACTTCAACATGTCTACCGCATATTCCGACGTTCTATGTCATCGGACGCAACATACTTAGTCCAGTATGCCAATAAGTCTAACTAGACAAAGTATCACTGTACAAACACGATTTGTTAGCAGGATTGTCAATACCACCACCAATCTCAATATATCTTTGTGTATCCCACCAGATATGTTCAAAGCGCTTTCGTAAGGCTTGCCGGAGTGCTGCTTGTCATAGGGCATATGCTTTCAGCCCTTCTTTCAGCATGGGATCATCCGTTTTAATGAGGGCTTGCCTCTCCGTCCACCACGTTGACTGCCAGCGAAGAAACCGTAATATCCGGCGCTGTTCCTCCACCAATAACTGAACTTCTTCGTCCCAACGGTGAGCTCGAGCTCGAGCCCTGCACCATTCGATCCGAATCGCTGACCAGTATTGTCAGACAATGGAACGGCGATTCACTACAACACCAACGCACCACCCTGCAGGTCCTGGTCACCGCCTCGCTTGCCATCGCCATACCCGCATGCTATCCAAATCCACGAGAGCCTTCTACGTCCCTCGCTCGACCGGTCCTCAATGCCATCAGTCATGGAACAGATATCGTCATTTTCAAGAGGGCGGAAGATGGTCTTCCAACCAACCTTGCCGAGCAGTGGAGATAATGCCAATAGGGCAATGTAAGTGGTGCGGTATTTTGCAACACTGGTGTCTACTTTTGCATCGACCGATTTCAGACCATTACGGGCTCGAGCATTTGCACCTTGCCCACGTAAGAACCTATCCTTGTAGCATAGCATGTAAGAGCGACTCGTAGTGATGTGCAAGGCCCGGGCTCAAGCCCTGAGCTGGGCCAGGCCGAGCCCTGAAAAGCCCAAGCCGGGCCGGCTCAGGGCTCGGCCTTCGAGTTGTATGGGCCTTGAGCCTGGGGCTTGGGCCGCGGCTTTTGGTACTAAATTTTTCCTACTAGTACACTACCTAGCTCCAAAGTTTTGTGCATACAAGCACGAACATGTTGCATCCCGAAAGTCCCA
>JBBPLQ010000817.1:0-14068 GCA_038089855.1 Royoungia palumana
AAATTGATTCGCGTCGACTGGGAGGAATATTTGAATGCGATGGCAAAGCAATGCTGAGAGGCTGCCGCATCAGAACTCCACCGACAGGGCTGTTCTTAATGCGTGACGATTGAATGAAAGTTGAGCGGCCCGAGGTCCCGAGCCCAGTGAAGGAGGTTTGGAGAACCTTGCTTCCCATTACTAAGAGCCTGGACGGGAGCCACTAGTTGAGAAGTAGCCGAGAGTGTCCATGTTTGTCCTGCTCGGTCCTGCTCGGCTTCGTAGCTGGCCGGGAAGTCGGAGACTGAATATCCAGAAACCTTGCTCCTGCTCACTACGTACAAACCATGCCAGCCCAACCTTTGCAGGTTACCTATCTGGATCATCAGTCAGATCAACATCAGGAATTCATTGCCCACCAACTACTCCAAGTTGTCCAGGCACTTCAACACTTCTCTCTGATTATGGCAGATCATCTCCTTGAACAACCTGCTGGGAATGTGGCTGAAAGCAATTCTAAGCAGGTTTGGTGGACGGCCCAAGAGGAAATCACCCTTGTCCAATACTTGTTTGAGCACAAGGCAGAGCGGGGTGATGGGAATTTCAAGGAGTCAACCCTACATGCTGCACTCAATCATATCAAAGACCTGCATGTCATTGGGAAGGAGAAAGATCTCAAAAGTGTGCAAAACAAATGGAGTGCTGTAGGACAAAGTTTCACAATATCGGATTGAGGCTGATCTTCCCCTAGATTAAGGCAATCTTCATGGCAATCGTGGTGTATCGTAAACAATCAGGCATGCATTGGGACAATAAATTGGGTGCCAATATCACAGGAAATGTAGCAGCATCTGTGTTTGAAGAGTACATTGCACACAGCTCAAAGGTAAGAGCCTACAATCACATCCAACTAAAATATCACCGTAACATTGGTTTACAGACACGTAAACATATGAAATGTTTCCGAAATGAAGGTTGGCTGTTGCTGGAGATGATGGAAGAAATTTATCCGAATGCTAGTGCAACTGGACGTTATGTGTATCATCCTTCTACTGCTACTGCTACCCCCACTTCTACCACTCCCGCCACTCCTGCTGCTCCCACTGCCCCTGCCATCATTCCCACTCCCACTATTCCTACCACTCCTACTGCTCCCACTGTCCCCATTGTTCCTCCCACCATCTCCATTGTTCCTACTACCTCTGCCATTCCTACCACCACAGCCACCATTGCAGGTGTGGGACAAATGGACAAAGATACTAGCGGTGGTAGCATCGATATTGATCCCATCCTCATCAGTAAATTTACAAGTAGCTTTTTTGCGCTTTTTGTGCTTTTCACAAATATAAAAGCCAACCATTGCCGAGAAATGAAACAACACCCAAATCGAAAGGATGAAGTTTTAGTAGTCGTATCAAGAGTGACTAGCTCTGAGGATGATTTGAATGGAAGGTATCGAAGTTGATTAAACTGGGGAATGTACGCTACTACATGAGGGTATATATACTGTTCTAAAGTGTTTGTACATATTTGTGTCCTGGTCTGTGCGCAACTGGTGTGCCAGACTTTATACCATAAGAGGAAGTAACTAGAATGACCGTGATTGGTTAATGATAGTGGTGCCATGTAGGCTGTGCGTAAAGAATAATATGATTGGATGAAAAGAATGATACGACATAATGAGGCTGTGTATTGTGGCAGCCAATAGGAATAGGAGTTGAGCATAGGTTTGGCATGAGGCGGAAGTCTAGAACAAGTCTGGTGGTTGATACACGGGAACGACATAGCGTTCTTGTGGATGGTAGACTTGTTGATAAGATAAAGATGGATTAGATGGCATAAAGACAGGGGTTGAGGATAGGGGTTTAGGAGCGTTCATAACAAGAAAGCTCAGAAGTCTCGAAAAATCTTGAAAAGCATGAAAAGCACACAATATAATTAGAAGCAGTGTAGTGTGATACTAAGTAACTTGAATTATATTGCACAGAAAGTAACTAATCATTAGTGAGTAGAACGACGGGTAGGACGGTGATGACAAGTCTACTAGCGTGGCGGGAGCTGGAGCGACAATTGAACAGCACTTGAGAGAGTTGCGAAGAGATGTGGAAAGTGGGGTGAACCTTCAAGCTGGACAAACGACATGAGGAATGTGACCAAAAGTTTCAGGAAGTGGGGGGCTGAACGTCCCAGGTGGAGAAACGTGGGGAGGAATGTGACAAAGAGGTAAGGGAGGTGGGGGGAGTGTTCAAGACGAAGTGATGTCGCGAGGAATGCCTCAAAGAGTTGTGGGAAATGGCGGGAATGTTGAAGACGAAGGAACCTTGCAACGAATATGTCAACGAGTTGTGGGAAGTGGGGTGAGCGTTTGAGCCGGAGGAATGTTGCAAGGAACGTGACAAAGAGTTGTGGGAAGTGAGGTGAGCATTCGAGCCGGAGGAACATTGCCAGGAATATGGTAAAGAGTTGTGGGAAGTAAGGCGAGTGTTCGAGCTGGAGGAACATTGCAAGGAACATGACGAGGAGTTGTGGGAAGTGGGGTGAGCGTTTGAGCTGCAGGAACATCGCAAGGAACGCGACAAAGAGTCGTGGGGAGTGGGATGAGAGTTCGGGCCAGAGGAATGTTGTGATGAATGTGATGAAAAGTTGTTGGAAGTGGGGCGAGCGTTGGAGCTGGAGGAACATCGCAAGGAATGCAACAAAGAGTCGCAGGAAGTGGGGGGAGCGATTCAAAAGGAGGGCCATTGCATGGAAAGTTGCAAAAACTCGGAATTGCGGAAAGTGGGGCAATTCTTCAAGTTGGAGGGACATCTGAGGAATGTCACGAAGCGCGGCAGGAAGTGGGGTGCGTGTTCGGGATGGATTATCGTCGTGAGAACTGTGATGAGTGGGGAGCGTCACGAAAGGTGTGATGAAGAATTGTATGAAGGTGATGGTTCAAGGCCTGTCACATCAATATGCTGTCGCAAAGGAATGATGGTCTGCATATTTGTTGACATAAAAGAGGGGGAAACGGTCATAGGATTCATTCGGGCGGATGCCCTGGCCTGGAAGACAAGTTGTACCAAATACAGGGATAAGATGTGCAGCCCAGAAAATGGCATCGATGTGGATAATGGCAATCCTGGCCTGACCAGTAGGCATGATGCTTGGTTTGATGATCCACATGCCTGTATCCTCATTGGGAGTATCACTGACATGGTCAAACCATCGGATCACAGCACATGGATGTACTTGATCTTGGAATCTAAAGGAGAAGAAACAGAGAACTCGGGCAATATCCAACCCCCTAAATCCTTCAAGGTCTGGATTAGTAACAACAAAGACACAGTCGCGTTGAGGGCCTTCATTCCTCCAATTTGGGCATGACCGGATATGCTCGCGTCGCATGCCACCAGTCCCACATAAGTCACTAGGCGCATAAAAAGTGGCTGATGCAGAATTAAACACTGATATCTTTCCATCATAGAAAGGACAGGTGGTGCAAGGCAGGTCATCATCCGAATGAAGGTGGGTGTGGAGGAAGGTTTGCACAAGATGAGAGAGTTCCGGGACTGCCAGCTCTTGTGCCAAGAGATGAAGTGTCTTTGCACGATTTCGTTCTGTCCATATAACATTTAAGGAAATAATTATATAGTATGATCTGGTGACTTACAAGGTGATCTAGCAAGGAGGACATGAGCGTCGACGCGAGCACTGTCTAGCATAGCAGAGTCATCTGGATCATCTAGTTGACTTGCGCTTTCCTCAGGAGGTTGACTTGAGCCAACATGCATTGCATGTTGTGTGGAATTGTGTTGTACTGTCCATGCCGAGATAATGAGTAAGATTGAACAATTCAAATGCAATTTACATACCAAGGATGTCAAGAATCTGTGAAGACTCACTGCGCAACGCCCCTGCACGAGGGATGAGCATCCCTTGTGTTTGAAAATCAATTCGGGTGGCAGCAAGTTTGTCCTGGTGCTGGTTGATGACAAGCATTTGTCTGAGAGCTTGGTGACGATTGGTACGACAATAGGGCTGCTTGACCGCTTTAATATGCTTCGACTCAGTAATCGAAGAGCATAAACCATTGGGTGCACCGAATTGCTGGATCAGATCCTTATAATGGATGAGGGAATGTTGACGAGGCAGAGAGAATGTTTGGACAATTCCTGTCCTTCAAAAGACTTCACGATGGTTATGGAAACGAATAAGAGTGTCATCAAGGAGGTTGAGATCATGGTCAGTAATGACCTCTTTGCGTACCAGGTAGCAGAACTCCAGAAATGCACGAAACGTGCACAAAATCTCGCATGGCACATAGCCCTCAATAGACGCAAGATACACCTACCCGCTAAATCAGTCAAATGTGAACACTAGACCTTAAGTTATGAACCTTCATGAGGCCCTTGGAGTCATCGCCTGTCCACTGTTTAAAGTGGTGTCCCTGAGGGAAACATCGCAGACCTGCAAACGAGGCCACGGTAGCAATTCTATAATCCACTTGAGTCAGTACCATTCGTGTACCATACAATGAATCGTGCATACTGTTGGTCGATATCATCTAGAATCAGATCAGCACGTTTTTGACCATGTTACTGTACTAAATACTTTTCAACCCAGTCGACAAGATGGTCCTTGAAAACACCCTTGATCAATTGATGTAAAATGTCCGGGGATAGTAAGCGGCAGATGTCAGCATGGGGAAAATCATTGGTAAATGGCTATCGAACCTCAGCAGGCGGTTCTGGTTAGAGGATGTATCAGGCCACTCACTACGATGTCGCCCACAATCCCAAATTCATCCCATAACTCTGCAAGGTTGAATTCTTCAACTAATAGGTTGGTGTGCTTGCGAGTCCGACATAGCACATCTTCATCTAAATTTCTTCGTACTGCGAGACACCTGCTATGATATGAATGCAAAACCATGCACAAAATGGTAGCCACTTACTTAGCACACCAGTTCCGAACAATACAAGCCAACAAAGCTTGCTCCTCGTAATCAGCAATGTAAGGCCCAAGCCCATAGACAACTCGCCGATAAAGGTAGTCACCAAAGTGAACCAGATCCCAAGTTGTCATGTATGGTTTCAGGACCCGAAGAATGCGGGAAAGTGACACGTGAAACGATTGGCGACGAAACTTGCGAAAGCGTGCAGTTTTTGACTCCTTGCGTGTGGCTAGTTAATTGTTAGTCAGTCTTGCAAGTGTGAGGGTAGATTTCAAACACACTTTTTGGAGTGGCAAGGAAACCAATCACCACTACTCTGTTGCGGTGTGCACAACGCGTACTGTTGTGGATATTGCCAAGCGATAGGTAAAGTGGGTAGTAATCATGTTGGCCTGTGGCGACCGACACAGTTGTCTTGTCACTGCCAAGGATAATGGGAACAAATGTTGCACCATGACAGCTGGGATGTTCCCTAGCAATTATATCCTATCGTACTGTGTTGTAAATAGCCCTATGAATCTGCGAAATGCTTCACTCACTGCCTGATCCCATGCCCAGTCGGCCGACATGAAATCTTGAAAACAATGTCCTCCAGTTTGTGTGTCATATTCACGGTATGGGCGAAAATCCATTTTGGACACGAGTTCAGGATTAGAGAGTACATTATGGATAGTTTGGCGAGGACATTGGAACCAAACCTCATACTGGTTGTCCATCCACGATAGATGATCTTCTTCAGGAGCCCGGGTGTACTTCACCGAGAAACAATTCCACTTGACATCACCCACTCGGATGTCGTCGATTAGCTTGAACAGCTCTTTGTGCATACCAAAAAGAGGTTTGCCTCCTAATTTCAAGAGTGACTCCGCCCATATATCAAGTAATGTGTCAATTTGCACGGCAGGCATCTGGCTTCTTGTATACAGGAAGTCGGCGAGCTTGAATTCAAGTTGATCACCAAATGGGGCCCAATCGTCCCCGGATTGTGCCTCGGGGACATTCGGTGGTGCACATGGAAGGAGAAAATGTCCGTCAGGATCACAAGGGCACCCTGGTGATAGTATTAGATCTTCTCCTGATACATATGGAACTAAAATATTACCTGTTAATGAGGGATGGTAGTTGCGTAGTATAGAGTTGCCAGGCCCTAGGTATTCAGCGTCAAGAGACTGGGACAGCGAGTGAGATCTGCTTCTGAAGAGCTGTTCTTCTTGCTGAGCCGGTGGGGACGCTGGCAGTGAGGGTGTGGCCAAATCGTGTGATAACTAATGGGGACTACTAGGTGAACAAAGTACCAGACGAATGACCGGCGTTGAGTACCTGAGGATGCTTGGCATGTAGGTGTTGCGTCAACCCAGATTGATTTTTGAACCAGCAGTTACATTTGGATATGGGACATGGATAGGTGAGCTGGCTAAGAGGTCGAGATGACGGTTGGGTTGGGTTCGCCATGGCGGATGGAATCACTGAGTAAAAAGACTTTGAACGAGAGTCAAGTTTACGATAGAAGAAAAGTACAGCATGTTATGGAGGATAGCATATTCAGGAGGTCGGCAAAGCCATGTTATTGGCAGCACTGGGATGTTACTAGCAGTGCCGGCGTTGGTATCAGCTGTAGGATTTGCATTCCACTCTCAGCACAAATGATGGGAACGGTGAGTATATATCATTGCAATGGAAATTTTAATGTAGCACACCCTCGTACCAATGGTTGCACCGACTTGTTTCAACAGGCCGAACTACTCTTCTTTACCAATGGACGAAGCCACTTCTCTGCAAGCCCCTCCTCCACGTGCGCCTTCTCCACGGAGAACACGGCCTAGCAATGGGCTGGCTAGACCAGGACTGCCTGATATGCCTGCACCACGTTGCACATCAGAGTAGAGACAGGCTGACAATGAGTTGGCAAAGCAAGCGAAAAAGGCTAAGAAAGATGCTCTGAAAAATGCTTACCAGCAAGTAGGTGATTTACAGGCCAATATGGCGATCGAACAAGCGGAAGCAAAGCAAACACGAGAAGCTGTTCGCCCCAAACTGCACTACATGGCAAACGAGCAAAATATCCCTGTAATCACGAAACCATGTAATCCTCATAAGACAGTATCATTTCAGAGAGCCCTTACCTGGCTGATAGAAAATTTTGACAGAACTTAGAGGCAATACTAGCGAAAAGCGAAGCCTACAAGGATCTGTCGACATGGAGATGAAGAACAAGCGGCTCACTATCGCAGCCAGAAACACAGTGTCAGCAAGTGTGAATGCTCACAATAATAAAATCATGTACGCACATTTACTTCTTCTTATTGTCAGTTACTGGCTCATATTAGTATGAAACAGCCAGCAAGCGGGCAACTCGCACAGTCTCACTCGTCAATACGCCCTGTTAAACGTGTTGGAAGCAGTTCCAACAAGCTCGCCTCAGACTGACATTAAGTCAAAGGTGGCACGTACCAGCGATATCCAGTCCGTGATGGCAACCAGCAATGACGCGGTTGAAGAGGATGACGAGGGTGAGCATCAGTTTGCCATTCAAAACTCCAGGCAAAAGGCACCACCTACTAGTACAGTGAGTATTGTCACCTGAAAGATCTCGATATCTGAATGCCAGTACAACCTACTTTTAGTTGCTTGAAACAGGTCTGGAAGTCGACGACATCCAAGACATCAATGAATTCATATATCAATACAAAAACTGTGAGGCTACCACCACACTGACAAATGGATGGAACTTACTTAAGAGGAAACGCAATGATGCCTCTGGGAGTGAGCTGGATGAGTCCGAGATGATGGAGGTGGACGCACCAATAGTTGAAGCGAAGGAGAGCGCTCGCCTCACATCCAAGGTATCTATGTAACTTTCGCACACGTAGTCAGCTGCTTACTGTTTATCCTTGTTAGACCTCTGTAGGTGTCATCGAAGCAGGCCCAATAAGGGAAATCAAGGCTGAGAAAGAGGATGGCAAAGCGGCAATGGCCGCTGCTATCATGATGGTCACAAACAGGCAGGTTGTCTCACGGATAATATAATATGGGCCGCTTAGTCACAGTTCCGTGTTACAGTGATACTCAGGCTGGTGGCAAGGCCCATCGCAAAATGAGGAAAACAGACCTTCCATCGTTCATGCTGACTGATCCTCAAGACAAGTTCACTAAAATGGTGATCCCTTCATTCCTCCTATGGTATGGGGACCAGGAAAATTTCTGAGGAGTTGGCAGCCTGGACTTTATAGATGCCCTTACTTCCATTATCTCAGTGGTTTATCCCATGCATGATCAACTGCCAGCAGAGATTGGGTACCGTTCACCACTCTACAGGCTGGTATGTTCTCACGTTTTTGACCATGTCAACTTCAGAATCACGAACTCAAATACAGGTAGTTCAACACCTTACACGTTGGCGCAACGTCTTCAGTTCTGGAGCAAATACTCTGGTGTGCAAATTTTTGTTGCAGAACCCTGATGTCGACCCCAAGGTTTGGGCAGAAATGCTTCTTGAGGACCGAGCATTTGCATACAAGGACTTCGATTACACTGATTCACAGAAGGCATTCCACTCTCAATTCATCACTAGTCTGTTGGGAACAGCACACCTACAGCAAGTGATTGGATGGGTGGATGTTCCACGTCTCAATCTCAAGGTGAAAGCCAAATATGGTGTGGGGGGGGGGGGTACTGGTGTTGTGTGTTGCAGCGGTAAATTTATATCTCATACAAACACAAATGTACTAATCACCAGCACGCCATTTTAGATGGAACATTCCCTGCAGTGGGTTGCTGAAGGGCATGTGTTGGCTGACAACAATAAGGATGTCGCTGGCAAAACATTTGCCATAAAGACTCCCCGCAAACTCAATCTAGCGAGTGGAAAGGAAACCGTCCATCAGGACGCTTTCTCCCATCAAAACTGGGGGACACAGTCTGCCTTGTACTATGCATCAATCAACAATCAGAGCAACTCTGAGCTTGAAGATATCGTCTTTGACGCATCACGTTTGCTGACGCTTACTAACACTGACAAGATTGCAGCCAATGGAGTCATCGACAGTGTTGCTGTGGCATATGATATGCCGGTGCGTGACCCACGAGCGTTGATGTGTAAGCTACTTTCCTTGTCATCTAACCCAATAATACTTACTAATGTAAATTTTTCAACAGAATCTTTCTGACGCAACACACCCAATGCGACCAACGAGTACAGGCACATTCAACTGTCCTGCAAATAGATATATACTTAGACTCATACTCCAAGACTCGAAGTGTCTCCATTTATCACCCTGTTCTTCCCTCCCCCCCCCTTTCATTATAGCCATCTGAGCTTATGTCCTATTTTTCTACCGTTTGTTTACTGTTAGTCTGTGCCAATTTGATTGACTTTGCTCATGAAAAAGCCCCCAAAAGCTCATCGTCAAAAGCTTAAAAAAGCTCAAAAAAGCTCTTTAGGAGCCAGAGGATCTGCTCTCAAAAGCCCTTTTTGCTTTTTCGGCTTCTGAGTTGTTCAGGTGGAAAAAGCTTGAAAAGATTCGAAAAAGTGCTGAAAAGCATTATGTGAATTTACTGATGCTTCTCACGGAGTCCATGGATGCCTTGTTGACAGCATCTCCAGCTGCTGTGTCAATGCCAGTCTCCTCCTTTTCCAGCAGGAAAAAACACTCTTTTTCAGTGGTATCCCCTGATGAGTCTAGCCCATCACATGGCCAATCACTACTGTTCTCTCTAGGCATTCAAGCATCGTTGTACTCAATTCTGCCTTCATCTCGTCAATCTTCCAAGCATGGCCAAGCTATTCCAAAGGAAGCCCCTTCATCAACAGGAGTTGTTGCCATGAATATGGTCAACAGCTCCATCTGCAATCTCACTGACTCGATTTCCACCATCCTCTCCAACAAGCTGTCGATAATCAAAGAAGCTGGGCAAGCGCTCTATGGCATCCCTAGACTATCAACCAATGCAATCATGAAGATTGGCAGTCATTTTACACAGCATGAAATCAAGGCATTGTTTTTCCTCTCCCTCAAGACCAAGGAACACATCACTTATATTGAGTGCCTTTGCACAGAGCTCGGGGTCATGGCAGGGCCCAGCCATGAGGGCGATACTGAGATGGAGTGACGGCAGGGTGGTGATGCCTATTACATATGATCTCAGTGGTTATAGCTTAGAAGTTTGTCTGTACTACCATCTCCTGTAGCTCGAACAATGTTTTCTGTGGTTCTGATGATTCAAACATAAACAATGATGCATTGGGTACCAAAAACTACAAGAAATGACCTCTATTCCGAGGCATCCAAATCACTGTTGCTCTTGAACTCATTATCATGTCCACACTGCAATAAAATCTGCTGGTAGTTCTGCCACATTGCCTGGGCAATCAGATCATGCTTCTGCCTTGCTGAACCATTGTCCATTGGGTGAGTGCCACCAGGCACACCTGCACCTGCACTGGTACCCACATCCGCATCCTGCTGTCTGTGACTGAACATCCATTCTTCATCATCCTCTGGTAGATCACATGGCTTGTCATTAGAACCTTCGTGAAAGTGAATAAAGTTGTGAATGGCGCATAGCACTGCAAGAATCTTGATCTGAATGTCCATTGAGAATTCTGCTGGGAGGAGTAGAATGCGGAAGTGGAACTTGAGAACTCTGAAGATTTGTTCGATCACATTGCAGGCTGAGGCATGACAAAGATTGAAGAGCTCCTCCTTGTTTGACAGACTGTAAACCAGGATTGAGACATGATCGATATGATAGAGTGCACATACTGGACACTTGCACGACCCCACTCAGCCAAGTGGTATCACACGCCACGATATGATGGAACAAGGAGTTGCAACCGAAGTGGATAGCCTGCATCTGCAAGTAAGTATTTACCATCAGGTACACATAGATCATTTGAGATCGCATTGTCATAGATACATGCATCGGTAGCAGATCCTTCCCATCCCAGGAGAAGGTATGTGAAACTGAGGTTGAAGTCTGATATGAAAAGTCCATTCTGGGAGAGAAATCCCTTGCGATTTTGGAAAGCTGAACGGAGGTAGCTTGGAGGGGTGATGGCTATGTGACTCCCATCGATGGCACCAATAGCATCACAGAAGTAAGGATAGAACTTGGGGTTATTCCAGATCTTTGACAGAACCTCTTTACTGGCTGGAAAGCTGACATACTTCACATAAAATGGTGGAGTCAAAAAGATATCTATCATTTTTTTTAAATATCTATCTTGTAATAAAAATCAGCCAGTCAGATGGGCACTTTGTTGAGTAGAAGTGGGAACATACTGGCTGATTGTGTCATTTGAACGCTGGAAATGCTCACCAACATGTCGAACCGAAAGCCCAATGGCTGACATATATAAAGCAATCGCAATTTGTTCTTCTAGCACAACATTCTGGGAATCACAGTGGCCCATCTCACATAGATTTGCAAGGAGGGCAAGAAATACATCCTTGCATACACCAAGTTCACAGTGGATATGATCTGGATGGCCAGTAATAAGCTCCTTAACCCATTGGTGCCCAGTTAGGATTGATGTGTGATATGGAATGCAAGGTTTGGGTGGACATTCAAGAGTAACTTCAATCAGAGAAAGAAGCAGAGTATGGATAAGCTCAACAATGTTTTCTATAACTGCCCTGAAAACCTCATCCTCTGGGTCAGGCACAGGCATGTTATGATGACAGGGACGAAAGGATCATTCAGTCTCTGACTTCCTGGCCAGTTGCAAAGCCAAGCAGGACCGAGCAGGACCGAGCAGGACAAACATGGACACTCTCAGCTACTTCTCAACTAGTGGCTCCCGTCCAGGCTCTTAGAGATTTTATGGTGCTTTGTGTACTGAACCATAGCACCATGACTGCCTTGGTCCCTATTTTATCAAATTTTGACAGTGTCTTACTGGCACTCAGTTTCTAGAACTCATACTGTATAGCAACAATAATATCCAAGTGTTCCAACAGGACCAACACTGGTGCAGAGTGTATGGCCCAACCTGAAACAATGGCCCATTGAACATATTATTGGAGGGAGACTATATTAATAATACAGGTGCAACCATTTAATGATAGCAGAATAACACAAAGTTGCTTTACCACCTCAGGGTGATGTCTTTCACACCACCATTGTGTTTGGCAGACTAGGGGACAATAAATCAGGTTGAGGGTAAGCAAGGTGTCTAGAGTGTTTGTCAACCAAGGGGAATCACATCAGTGAACCTGTCTAGGTAGCACCACAAATTAGTCAGTTGTGGACCATATCCATGTGGAGGCCAGTTGAACTCTCTGAATCTGACATCTCACTGTACTCACCAATCATGGCAGCCTGTTACGATTTCCTTTTTCCTTATGGTGTACTTGCAGGGTTTGTTCATGACTGCTGCTCTCTTGCCCTCCGAGATCAGTTGATTGACCCCTATTTAAATTTTTCACTTCCGAGACTTTCCTTTTTAGGAAATCCAATGTCAGAACCTGCAACTGCAGACCCGCAGCACATCTACTGTGCTGCAGTTGAGGATCACGGACCACCTTAACCTCTCATTTCTATCTTTTTCCCTTCTTGTATCGTGACATTCCCTTGTCCCTTTCATCCTGTTCTTAGGAACCCCGTCCCGTTCCCTTCCAGCAAAGTTCTGTCCTTCCTCCGTTCCCTGTTCCACACCCCCTCAAGGGGTAACCCTGTTCCTGCTGACCTGACTCAGCCCCTTTTTGAACCCTATATAAGCTGTAGAATACATGCCTGTATCCTCCAGCTTAGATCTACTCAATTTACTGTGCTCAACCACCATCACCCTCTGAACCCTCCCTCAAGAGGGCTCCTCTCTGAAACCTTCAAACCCCTACAATGTACTAGGGAATCCTTGAACCCTGAAGACCCCTCCAAAAGGGATACTCTACCCTTGAACCTTCGACTCTTGCTACCCAGCAAGAACCCCTATTTTCGGATCCTTCAGAACCCCTATCTCGGAACCTCAGAAACCCAGAACTCTCAAAACTCTTGACCTTCTGTCGCACGACAGAAGCCCCTATCTTCAGCACCATCAGAACCCCTATCTTAAGAACTCTGAACATTGAACTCTCAAGTTCTCGACCTCTTGTTGAACTGACAGAAACCCCTATTTTCGGAATCGTCGGAACCCCCATTTTTGTCAGAAGCGTCAGAACCCCTGAGTGTCACATGCTGTTCCTTCACGCAACTCCATACCTCCGAAATGCAACTCCAGCGCCTTCGCGCACTTCAAATCTCACCCATAGTATCTCTGTTCCTCTGTCTCATTCCGACACTCCATCCTCCGTGTCTCCATTACAGTTTACTCTACATTTCGTTCTTGTTATGTAAAACCTCCATCCCTAGTACCTCCAACCCTGTATGTACATTCTCCATCTCCATTCTCCATTTTATGTACCTTGTACATTCTCCATTGACCCTTGTCCATTCTCCACCTCCAACCCTTACTCTGACCCTTCCAACTCCGACCCCGACCCTTCTGATCCCAGACCTATTTCACATAGTTATGTCCTCCAACCTCCGTATATAAGTCCAAGCTTTGTTGTAGATACATTAGCTTGAATATCGACTAAGACTTCCCCAGCACTCCTCTCTCGTCTCGCTCCACTTCAAGTTCACCCTTCAACCCACTCTGTCTTCTTCGTCCTCCGAAATCCAGGACCTCCAACAAGGACAGTAAGGGCGCAGTGCTTCGCTCCAAGTCGCTGAAGCCGAAGTCCTGAACCCCTTGCGCAACTTCGGAGTCAGATCCGGAGTTGACCGGAGTTGTCACCAGAATTCCAACATAGCCTTAACACTGAGCCACTGAGTCAACGCCAGTCCCTACCCGGGGTTGTCATAACACAGCCCATGTCTTTAAGAATACTATTCAGGACTATCGTAATGACTTTGATTAGGTACTGTTTGTGATGGTGATGGCTATAATATAATCTTGGGATTGGTTTTTGGATGTGATTTTTGTGTGCACATGAATCAAAAATTTTATTATGTCATGCTCTATAGTGCTACAGAGCATTCCCTTACTATTACTACATAGTATAATGCAGATGATATACAACTATGTCATACTATGTAGTGCTATGTAGTAAACCAAGCTATTATGTAGTACTATATATAGGGGAGAAGCCTATAGGCACTACAGCACTATAT
>JBBPLQ010000818.1:0-14064 GCA_038089855.1 Royoungia palumana
GTTCCTCCGAAATCCGGACCACCTCCGAGACCCAGGCAAGGGCGCAGCGCTCCGCTCCGAGTCGCTGAAGCCAAGGTCCTACCCGCGCGCATAACTCCGGAGTCACCGGAGTTGACCGGAGTTGACCCGGTCTTAACAACTTTCATACATTCCTACCAATCTATCTGTCCATTACTAGCCTGTTACGAACACTCCTAAACCCCTATCTTCAACCCCTGTCTTCATGCCATATAATCCTATCTTATCTTATCAACAAGTCTTCACACCTCAAGAACACTACATCGTTCCTCCCGTATTCTCTCCAGACTTGTTCTGGACTTCTATGCCTCATGCCAAACCTATGCACGATACCTATTCCTATTGGCTGCCACAAATACACAGCCTCATATATCATACAATTTCTTTCTACCAATCATATTATTACTTTCACATAGCCTACATGACACCACTTTCTTTATCCAATAATGGTCACTTTAGATACTTCCTTTTATGGTATAAAGTCTGGCACACCAGTTGCACACAGACCAGGACACAAATAGACACAAACAATATAGAGTAGTATATATACCTGAGCTGTACTTTGATAGTCCTCAGTTTTATGAACTTGAAGTTTTTCCATTCAAAGTACCTCTAAGTTTACAAAGCTACCAATCCACTAAACTTCACTTCGCTTTGAGTGTTGTTTCACAGCCTTTCTGACAACCTTACTGACCTTTCAGCATCTTTCCAACCCTGATTGACTGCTCCTGACTGCTCCTATCACCTCTCCTGCACTCAGACTTCCTAGAAGTTGTTCCCTTCACTTAGGACTTCATCCCAGATCCACTAGGGACCCCTTGGGACTAGTGTTTGAAAGTCCAGTCACAGGACTGTGAAAAGACCAAGGACTGGACCGGATCAGGACCAGTCTTTGGTTACAATCAGTCCTGGTCTTGACATGTCCACACTAGCATCAGTCTCGGTCTTAACAATTTGAAGTATCATAAAGACCAGCAAAAGACCAGTCATGACCAGTCATTTTGCCAGACCAGTTTAAGTGCATGAACATAACACATAGTACACATCAGACTTCAACCACCCCAACTCCAAGTCCATCCAGGTATTCAACCTGTATCATCTCCTCATCACACTCATGCAGCTCTACAAACTCCTTTTGGACAACTTCCTCTACATCCTCTGAGTTCACCAAGGCTCGGTCAACAAGTACATGCTGCCACATATGTTTGAGGATCTGGAGTTCTTCAAATCATGTGGCGCCTAATCGGGAATGGCAGTCTGTTGCAATTTCTGCTCCTGCTGAGAAAAGCTGCTCACACAGCACAGATGACACAGGCACAGCACAGACATCATGGGCAATTTGAGACAATGTCAGATAGATACTGGCATGTTTCTGTAATCAATTAGCACAGATATAAATTTTAGCTTGAGAAGACTTACCGACCACCAAGATACTACATCCATGCCCTTCAACACATTCTCCACAATGTCACTCAGATAATGACACAACTCGGCAGCCCATCCCATATTGCTCGAATTCTGGTTGGCTTGCTTGATCAACTGGTGGCAGTGACAATCAAACTCAGACTCAAGTGTTCCATCTTGTGATGTGGGACACTGGTTGCTAGGACTTGGAGGACCATGGATCATGGCAGCCTTGGCATCGGCATCATGCCAATAGTCTTGCAATGCTTTCTTGACAACCTGTAGGGCTTCATCGTACCAATTTTTAGTGTTGGGATTTCCATTGGCATGCTCCTCTTCTTGTTCCTTTTTCTGTTAAGGCTATGTCAGAATTCTGGCGACAACTCTGGTCAACTCCAGATTTGACTCCGAAGTTGCACAAGGGGTCCAGGACTTCGGCTTCAGCGACTTGGAGTGGAGTGCTGTGCCCTTACTGTCCTTGTCAGGGGTCCCGGATTTCAGAGGACAAAGAGGATGGAGTGTGTTGAAGGGTGAACTCAAAGTGGAGCAAGATGAGAGAGGAGTGCCGGGGAAATCTTAGTAGATATTCAAGCTAATGTATCTACAACAAAGCTTGAACTTATATATGGAGGTCAGAGGACGTAACTATGTGAAATAGGTCCGGGGTCAGAAGGGTCAGGGTTGGAGTCTGAAGGGTCAGAGTAAGGGTTGGAGGCGGAGAATGGACAAGGGTCAACGGAGAATGTACAAGATACATAAAATGGAAATGGTGATGGTGAATGTACATGCAGGGTCGGAGGTACTAGGGACAGAAGTTTTACATGATGAGAACAAAATGGAGAGTAAACTATAATGGAGATGTGGAGGACAGAGTGACGGAAAGTGACAGAGCATCAGAGCATCGGAGTGTGACAGGTGTGATGGAGTAGTGGAGTGATGAGCATCGGAGTGTGACAGAGTGTGACGAATCGTCAGAGTAGGCATCAGAGTAGGACATCGGAGTTAAGGAGTTGGTTGATGGAACAGATCATGACATTTTCCTCCCCAGGCCATCTTAATGTAGTTGAGCTTGTAGTAGGAATAGAGGACTGGCCACTATGTTAGCACATACCAGATGTATGATCCGTATCAAAACCAACATAATGAGTGTGAGAATATAAACTGGTTTGTCGTCCAGCTGGTTGTAATACTTATTGATCTTGTTGAGGCCATCTTGGATGGCATCTGCGTACGCACGATACTTGGGGAGTTTCTGCTTTTTCTCCCACTTGGTTTGGAGCTCTTCAAGAGTAGGAATGGCCTGCCAGAGTGTTGCCTGGTGTTTGTCCAAGAAGATTTGCTGTAGTTTGTTTGTGTCCTACAACTCTATTAGTCAACTGCCACATCATTGCAACATTGCCGCACCAATATAATGGCTCGCATGTCATGAACTCGGTGCCAGTTGGACTGCTTAAAAGTGAAAGTGGACCAGGAAATATGTTCCCTTACATGGCCATCCTGTCGAATAGTTGTAATTGGCCCATAGAGTTGGTCAGCACTTTTGGTAAAGAGATTGATGGCCTTGGTAGCGTATTTGAGTGAGCATGTAGCACTAAACACAACAGTAGACATACCTGGCATAGCATATGTGATCGTCCCAACATCCTGTCTGCCATTCCCCATCTGATGTTGCTGTGTAACAGGATTGACAGGGCAGGCTTGATGCCACACTTCTTCTGGAGGGTTTCGAAGTATTCGATGCGTTGGCAAGAACACTGGATCTATGGACATGTAAATGTAATGTTTTGGCAGAGGGTGAAGGATACACCTTGATTACAAGAGTACAAAGAGTGGCGACAACATCTATAGCATCACCAAGAACAAGGTTGTCCTTTTTGGCCAGATCGAATTCCCAGATCATGGTAGTTGTTTTGATGCTTGAAATCTTTGTGATGTGGCCCATTACTGCTGTGATGGTGAGGTTGAGAATGTGTGCAAGGCAGGGCAAGTGATGTTCCAATGCATTGAATGAATAAACTTGGTGTGAATAAAGAAGTTCCTTGACAGTGTTGCATGTAGTATTGTTATTGCTGGTGTTGTCTGCCATGATGCAAAAGAGTTTGCTTGATGCACGTATGATGATCCCAACACACTTGCACAAACCGACGACATATCTTCCAAGGTTGGCCCTGCTGTGTGCACCCGATATGCCCTGAAAAACAACAACTTGCAAACAAAGCATCCACTGACTTGATTTTGTGTCGATGTTGATCCAATGTGCCATAAGTCCTAGAAACGAAGCTTTCATCTGGTCAACAGACCAGAGATCCATGGTTATTGAAACCTTGCCAGAGTTCTGGGACTGAGAAGGCCTCCATCGAGTATCTGGTACAGAAAACCAAATGAGAACATACCTGAATCTCATTTTTGAGCTGGTTGAGGGACTTGACAAACAAGTTGTGAATGTAGGTGCAAACATCATGGGTTGAGGGTAAGTCCTTCTTGGTAGCATTGGGACGCATTGCCACCAGACAGTTGCAAAATATAGGTTTGTTGACTACAGTAAGCAACTAATCAAGTTGCGAGTCAGCAGCCGCATCACTCAACATTGCAACATTCAACACCTACCTGATCATCACACATCACGAATTCTGCCACAGCCTTCAGGACATCCTCCCTGGAGAACACATTCGGAGCAGCAACCTTCTGGAACACTCCATCAAGCTTCTTTTGCACTGATGTTGACTTCTACTCTGAGAGAACCTTGCGTGGCAATGCATGATGATTCTTTGGGATCCCTAGCTCAGCACATTTTTGGTGGTACAACTCATAGTGCCCTTGGATGTGCTGCCGACATGAGGAGTTGCCACCAAGGTGAAATGCCTTCCTTTTGCCATTCTTTCGAACAAAATCAGCATCTTCCCTGCACTGAGGTGAGTTCCAGTTGCAGAGACAGTGAGAAATGCTGAACATACTTGCAAACAAGACACCACTGCCCCTCCAACACCTCCACCATTCCATCCAAGGTCACAAACTTCACAGTCATGCAGTCAGAAAAGATGGTGAGGAGGTCTTTCACATTTTGTTTCTTTGATGCTTTGATGCCCTGCACGTCGCCATGGTATGCACTATTCAGGCCATCTGTGTCCTATACTGACCTCAGTACAGTCTCATAGGCATGCAACTCGACATCAACTCACCAAATGATCACCAGCTGTTTCCTCAAGTTCATCACCTTGCTCATCGGCGCTGCTACTGTCATCAACACACGCCACCTCCTGAATCTCTTCCATGGATGTTGAGCACTGTCATTGCTTGCATTTACAGCCATAGGTGACAGGGACCCAAGATCTAGAGGTGTGTTCTTCCTCCCTACCCCTATCATCACTGTCTGATGTGCTACCCTCACGGTTCATGCTCTTTTTTCATGTTGAAGGAGCTGGCTTGGATTTAGGAGTGTGGGATCAGGTTTTCTCTAGTGCTTGACCCTTCTCTGTTTGGACACATTGTCAGGAAGACTTTCATATATCAGACATCATGTACCAGAGCAACCAGACTTTTTTTTTCCTTCTAATGCAATTTGTACTCCTGACCATGAGGATTACTCATGCTCTCTCACTACGAATCTTGCCGACAAGGTTTGTAATGGCCAATGACTGATTACTTTAGTAAGTAATTGATAATGGAAAAAGACCGGTTGTGACCGGTCCTGCGACCGTTCAGGACCATTCAGGAATGGTCTTTCACAGTCTTGGTCCAGTCTTTGAGTTTCTGGAAATCTTTAAGACCAGTCTCAGTCCAGTCTTTCCAAAAATGGAAAAAAGACTGGACCAGACCAGACTTTTAAACACTACTTGAGACAAATCCCAAACCTCACACTTACTTACCTAACACCCCAGCTGCTCCCATTTAGCTAGTTATTGGACTTTTCACTGGACCCTGACCACTTGTGACTGAAAAATCAATCCAGTTATGACCAGTTTAATTTAGGTTCAGTTCAGTCATCCTATTTTGAGAAAAAAGGCAAACTGGTCAAGAACTGGTCATAACAAGTGTAGACCAATGTGTGCACAGGTTTCCAATACATAGTACTATCACTCCTAATGTTTCCATATTTATATATATATATTGTTGAATTTTATTTCACTCTTATACAATTCATGGATCTGACATGATGTCATATTGACATCCAATGCAACAATGGACATATCTCCACAAGATCTGCTCCAAATCAGACGATCCCACAAGAGACTATGTGTGCCTGAGTATGTACTACATATCATGTCACTATACCAAAGCCTAATATATACACAATCATGTATTAAATTGCATTACATCATACATATCCTTATCTCAATTGACATCTGGTGTAAGAATAGCCATATCTTTGTGAGATTATGTCCGATTTAAATACTTTTGACTGCTGCAGTTGTTAGGAATGTGTAGTATATTTTATGTCCATAATACAAAGCCTGGATTGCATGAGATTACATTGAAAAGGACAAAACTGGTCATAGACTGGTCATGACTGGTCTTAGAACCAATTGTGACCGATTGTGACTGGTTATGGTTCAGTTACACCAAAAAAATGAGTGAAAACTGGACTGGACTAGACTTTTAAACACTATCCATACTTTCAAGGAAGCAGCATCTGAGGAGCCAGCCCCAGGCCCTGCTGAAACACCTGCTGCATGATGTAGGAATCTAAACATGAAGAAAAAGAGAGGTACTACCTTTGTACTTGGAGGACTAACTATGAGACAAGCGCTTCCTGCCATGTTTGCCAAAGACCTTATTGAAGGATTACCCAAGCACTGGATTTAAATAAATTTGTCCTACTAACAATGACACAGATTGAATGTGGGATCAATGAATGGATGTCAGGTAGTTGTGAAATGATTGCATTCAGGGAGGAAGACTACTTTCAAGTCTTCAAGAGCCACATTGCTTCACTTGAAGAGTTTGACAAGATGTTGTCAAAGCTTGCCAGTGGGTTACTGAAAAAAATATTACAAGTTGTCTATGAAAATGGATGGTAAGTGCCTTGACAGCTTATATACATCCAACTGATTGTTGAGAGCCAAGGGCTTACTGAGGGTGACTAGCCTGTTGCTGAATCAACTCAGGACAACTCTGGAGTCCACTGAGGAGAAGCAGTGGACTCCTGGGATGTAAGTGTGCTTCAAGTAAACAATGGTAAACAACTGCACCACAATGCGCCACAATGTAATGGTATCAACACAGAAGGTGAAGAGAAGCATGGAAAGAGCTGAAACTTGGTAGATGGGGAAATCACACATGGGGAATCCAATGGGTATAGTTACAAGTCAATCTAACCATAGCAATCAGTCCAAATGAGATGCAAAATCACAAACTGTAACACTGATATCATGGTAAATAGTGCACATGCTGGTGTCCTGACTACCTTGACTAGCAAGAACAAGTCACAGCATGCAATCCCAAATTGTGCATTTTTGAATGCAATACAAGAGTATCAACACATAGAGGATACTGAGATCCAACATGGCACTGAAGATGAGGATTGGGACCTGACTGATATTGGACAGCATAGTTAGTACTTGGCCTGAAAGCCCTGGCTTGGGCCTGGCTTGGTTTTTTTTTTTTTTTTTTTTTGAGACCTCGTTTATTGTCCTTTGGGGCGTTGCTCCTTGGTAGACATTTACATTTGGTATTTTATGCTCTGTTTTCCTCAACTTCTTTTTATCACCTTATAATATCTTTATGAATGTGCCAATTCTACTTGGTAGATGGGCAAGATGGTCTACGCAAGTCCAGTGTGAGCATGCTGTATGATGCTGGATGCACTTTTTGAGTCTCTGTTAGGATCTATCTCCTGTCATTGTGGTTGGCGTGGTTAAGTCTCTGTGAGTCTTTTTAAGTCTCTGTGTGAGGTGTATGTACTTTAGCGTTTCTGATATGCATGATGTGTCACTTAGCAAATTTTGTAGGTTTGTGAGACAACTCTTGAAGTCGAGTGGTTGTGTAGTAAAAAGAATAGAAAAGCTTATTACTTAGAGTAGATGTTTGGAGAGGAAGATACAAGTTGATTAAACTGGGGAAGTACGCTACTGACATGGGGTTTTGGAAGCTGTGTGCTCTAGGCATGAGTGTAGAGGAACGACATATGGTTGACTTGGTTGGTGGAGTATAGGGAAAGGAATGGACTTGGTCATAGGAAATGGTATGAGATTTGAGGCGTTTGTAACACTACCCCTCTTCTGTTGGTGAGGCTCTGAATCACCATGATCCAGAAAGTTTACACCAATATCTTCCATTTCTGTTGATGACATAGGGATTGGATTGAACATAGATGTAAAGTTTTCATATGTTATTTGCAGTTTTCTAGGGGTGGAGGGATGGGCTAGGTGGAAATCTTGTATTGCTTCTGGAGCATTGGATAAGTTTTTAGCCGGTTCCCAGGTGCGCTCTGTTTCATCATATCCTTTCCAGTGTATGAGATATTCAAGTGTTCGACCTTTGAGTCTCGAATCAATGAGATAGTCGACCTTGTATTCTATCTCTCTGTCCTCTGTGACTTTTATTGGGCCCAGTTTGGTAACAGGTTGTCCCTCTAGACTTTCAGAGTAAGGTTTAGTGTGAGATATGTTTACTGCTGGATGAATTTGGATTGATTTTGGGAGTTTTAGCTCCACTGCGTTTGGTCCTTTCATAGATATTACTTCATATGGGCTGATGTATTTGTCAGAAAGCTTTCTAGACCGGTTTGTGATTTTTAGATTGTCTGTTGCTAGCCAGACTTTGTCACCGGGTTTGTAGTGTGGTGCTTCTGATCTATGTTTATCGGCTTGGTGTTTCATACGTTCCTGTGCCTGTAGGATATTTTCTTTTGTTTCTTTTAATATGGTTTGCATGTCTTTAATAAATTCCTCGGCTTTAGGTGTTTTAGATGCCTGAGGTTCTATTCCCATACGTGGTTCATAAGAATGAGTGATTGAAAAAGGGGAGAATTTTGTTGTTGTATTCTTTTTTGAGTTATAGCTGAACTGTGCAATTGGTAGCCAATCGCTCCAATTTGATTGGTTTTCTGCACAGAACAGGCGAAGGAATTGTTGGACTTCTCTGTTCATACACTCCATTTGTCCATCCATTTGTGGGTGGTGAGCTGTGTTCAGTTTCGGAGTTATTCCTAGGTTTTTGGAAATATCTTTCATAAGTTGTGATGCGAATTGCGGACCTCTGTCCAACATAATTGTTTTAGGAAGTCCATGATGCTTCCAAACGTATGCAAGGTACAATCTTGCCAATTCAAGTGAAGTGCATGTTTTTGTTGTGGGGATGAATTCGACTTCTTTGGAGAAGCGGTCCACAGCAGTGAGAATTGAGTCATAATTATGTGATGTGGGAAGATCTGTAGTGAAGTCGGCAGATATGTGTTCCCATGGCACATTAGGTACTTCTAATGGTTGAAGTTTCCCAGCCGGTGGTTGGTTTCCAGTTTTGAACCTAGCACATCTATCACATTTTGAAACATAAGTTTTGACATATTTAGCCATTTCTGGACAGATGTAGTATTTCATAAGAAGTTGTAAGGTTTTATTGTAACCAGGGTGTCCTGCCACTGGTGTGTCATGATGCATGGTTGTTACTTCCATGCAAAGAGATTCTGGTACATAGATTTTGTTTTCTTTTCTGAGGAGTTTTTCTTTTATTTCATAATTGCGCTTTTGAAGTGCTTTGATGGCTTTTGAAGGGATTTTCATTTGCTCATGTTGGAGCTTTTTGAAGAATTGTTCCCCTAGATCCTTTAATGTAACCTCAATTGGGCGGATCTGGGTTTCAGGGATAATGATGACTTGTTTATTGTCATCTTCGATTCCTTCAGCGTGATCTTCTCTTCTAAAGAGTGTGTCAGCTTTTCCCATATATGTTCCTGGTTTGTGATGCCAGGTGAAATTAAACCTAGATAAATATTGTGCCCATCTCGCTTGTCCGCAATTTAGGTCTTGTCTCGTCATGAACCATTTTAGATTTTCATGATCGTTCCATATTTCAAATTGGTGTTTTGCACCTTATAAATAGTGTCTCCATAATTCCAGGGAACGAATAACCGAGAGCATTTCTTTGTCAGCTATTGGGTAATTTCGTTCCTCTGGTGACATGCTGTGTGAGTTGTAAGCAACAGGATGCCATTTGTCTTCTTTTAGAATAGATAGGACTGCACCCATTGCGTAATCCGAAGCATCACTTTCCAGACGATATTTAGAATCATTATCTGGGTATGCGAGGATCGGAGCAGTGGTGAAAGCATGTTTTAGCATGTCAAACACTGTTTGTTCCTTTTCTGTCCATGTCCATGTGACTTCCTTTTTGGTCAGATCATGGAGAGGACATGCGATTTTTGCATAATCTTGGATAAAGTACCGATAGAAGTTGGCAAGTCCAAGGAATGAATGAACATGTTTGACCGTTTTTGGTGACGGCCATTCCATAATAGCTTTTGTTTTTTCTTGGTCCATGGAGATTCCATCAGTTCCAACTATCATTCCAAGGAATTCCACCTTTTTGACCGAGAAGTAGCATTTTTCTGGTTTTATAAATAGATCGTTTTCTTTTAATCTCCATAGGACTTCCATGACGATTTTGTAATGTTCTTCTTTGTTGTCCGTGGAGGTGAAGATCATAAGGTCGTCAATGTAGACCACTACTCCGTCCATGTCTGCAAATATATCATACATCATTTGTTGGAATGTTGCAGGGGAGTTGCAGAGTCTGAAGTACATGACAACTGGTTCATAGGATCCTCTAAAGCAGATGAAGGCAGCTTTCCATTCATCGCCTTCTTTGATGTGGACATTGTTATATCCCCATCTGAGATCCATTTTCGTAAATAGTTTGGCATGTTTCAGCTTGTCAACAAGCTGTGAAATGAGAGGGAGTGGATAATTATTTTTGACTGTGTGTTCATTTAGGTAACGGTAGTCCTGTACCATCCTTTTCCGTCCATCCTTTTTAGGGACGAAGAACATGGGTGATGTTTGTTCTGATTTAGAAGGTCAGATGTAGCCTTTTGCCAATTGGTCATCTATGAAATCTGAGACTTCCTTTTGTTCTGCCAGTGATAAGGGGATGATTCTTCCTTTCTTCGGCTTGAAGGTGTCTTTTAATTCGATCCCATGATCCCAAGGTTTTCTCATCGGCATTCTTTCTGATTTCTTCTTTGAGAAGACATCTAAATATTTGTGATATTGCTTCAGAACTAGTTCCTCAGCTGTCTTTTCTTTTGGTTTTTCTTCGGCAACATTCGCTGTGTTTTCTCGAAGGTAGAGATTGTTTACATAAGTGTCATAGGCATCTTCGACTTCTTCACAGGTGACTTTCCTTATGAAGAGAGAAGCTTCACATTGGAGCGGGCAATGTGTGAGATCTACAGATCCTGACTTCCAGTCTATTTCAGGGTTATGGTGTTTTAACCATGTGAAACCAAGGACTAGATCTTTATCTCCAAGGTTGGTTATTTCCGCTCTAGCATGTTCTTTGTGATTTTTGTAATGAATGTTAATATCTGCGTAGTGTGTGATTTTCCCAGCGGAGTTTGGGCTTCCATCAGCGTTATATACACTGATTGGACATAGAAGTTTCTTTTTAGGGATTTTGTGTTTTTCCATATATGTTTTGTTGATAAATATTACATTTGCACTGCTATCAAGAAGGGCGTGTGCTTTAAGGGGAAAGGGGGAGTCTTCTACAATGATTTCGATTGGAAGACCTATTTCCTTTTCCATGTGGAGAGTTCTGATGAATTTTTCTTCGTAATTCTTTGGGGAATTAAGCACTGGTTTATTGTTCCAGCCAAGCTCCGAAGGAGACCCCCCAGATGGCATAGTCTGTGAATAATTAGAAGATATGGGACTTATGGTCGTCGCATCCCTGGCCAGTTTGGAGTTTACATAAGGTTCTGTATTATAGTCCGAAAGGGGGTCATTGATGTTCTCGCCCCTTTCTGCTAAAATTCTGAAGGAGTTGGAGAACTGACCTTTGTGAATCTGAGATTCCTTCTGTCTCAGTTCACCTTGGCTTTTCCCGCCTTCTTGCTTTGTTGGGCGAAATGGGCCCTTATTTGTTCCATGGACATTCCACGGATTTCGGCATATTCATCAACTTCTTCTATTTTCAAAGTTGATGGGGTTGGTTCTTCGTTTACTTGGTGTGCTTGGTGCCCTTTTGTCACATGCCGTTCCTCCGACCTACTCTGCACTTCCGAGAACCAACTCCAGTGCCCTCGCGCACTCCGATACCCCATCTGTAGATCTCCGTCTCTCCGTTTCACTCTGTCTCTCCATTCTCCGTTTAATAGTTTACATTCTATCTCGTCATGTATTGCCTCCGTCCTAGTTACCTCTGACCCTGCATATACATTTCTCTGTCGACCCTTCTCCGTTCTCTGTCGACCCTTGTCCATTCCCCGTCTCTGACCCTTACTCCGACCCTTCTGACTCCAGACTTATTCATCTCCGTCCCAGTTACGTTTCCCGTCCTCCGTATATAAGTCCGCACCTTGTCATAGATACTCTAGCTTGAATATCGACTAAGACTTCCCCGGCACTCCTCTCTTGCCTCGCTCCACTTCAAGTTCCCCCTTCAAACCCACTCTGTCCTCTTCGTCCTCCGAAATCTGGGACCCCCAACAAGGACAGTAAGGGCGCAGCGCTCTGCTCCGAGTCGCTGAAGCCGAAGTCCCGAACCCCTCGCACAACTCTGGAGTTGTATCCGGAGTTGACCGGAGTTGTTGCTGAAAATCCTGCATAGCCTTAACAGAAGTGGTGATTTGTGATGTTTGTGGTTCTGGTGGGCTGCCCTGGATGCTCTGTGAACTGGGTTTGATGGGGTGAGTGTAAATATGCAGAGGGTAGCTCGGTGGCAGTGTGTTAAGGCTATGTCAGAATTCCAACAACAACTCCAGTCAACTCTGGATCTGACTCTGAAGTTGTGCAAGGGGTTTGGGACTTCAGCTTCAGTGACTCAGAGTGGAGTGCTGTGCCCTTACTGTCCTTGTCGGTGGTCCCAGATTTCAGAGGATGAAGGGGATGGAGTGGGTGAAGAGATGAACTCAGAGTGGAACGAGATGAGAGGGGAGTGCTGGTGTCATATCCCGATCCGCAAGTCCGATCTCCGATGTAACTCCGGACATAACTCCGTGGGTTTCGACTGACATTTCGTTAAGTATGCAATTCTGACTCTCAGACTTGTACTCCGCTTCTCCATTCTCCGTTCCTATATATGATTCACCCTGTATTTGATTTAGACCCTAGTTACCTTTGTCCCTGCGACTCGCTTGAGTGCGCAACCCTTCATTCCGCCGTTCTGTTACTTAGGTCCATTCTCCGACTCCGTTGACCCTTCCGAACCTTACCGTCCTGTTCTTGTTACGACCTCCTCCATTCTTGTCCTATAGACTCCGAGTCCTACTCCGTATATAAACCCGCATGTATTCGTCGTAACTCTTCAGTTCGAATATCAACTTAGATTCAACTCCTCTTCTGACCTCCGACTCGAGCTTCGCTCGTCCACTCCAACTTGACTTCGTTGCCAGTCAACATTTAAAGTCTGAACCTCTGTTCCCCCGAAATCCGGATCACCTCCAAGACCCAGGCAAGGGTGCAGCGCTCCGCTCCGAGTCGCTGAAGCCAAGGTCCTACCTGCGCGCATAACTCTGGAGTCACCGGAGTTGACCGGAGTTGACCCGGTCTTAACAGTTTCATCAAGAAAGGTCAAGAGACAAAAGTCTGTCGATTGATTAAGTCCATCTATGGACTCAAACAATCAGCGCTGCAATGGAACAAACAATTGCACGCTTCCCTGGTAAAGTTCGGTTTCACTCGAACACATGCCGATCCAGGAGTATATTACAAATTCATCGGCAAAAACATTATAGTTCTTGTTTTCTATGTTGATGACGCCTTATTCATGGGCAATGATCGAACTCTAGTCCTCAAACATAAACAAGAGTTCATGAAACATTGGGAATCTAGGGATCTTGGACAAGCACAAGAATACCTAGGAATGCCAATTACTCGAGATCGAAAGAAAAGAACAATTCGTCTCGACCAGTGTACCTATGCCAAGAAGGTCGCTGAGAGGTTTGGACAAACAAACTCTAAACCAGTTAATACACCGCTACCCACCAGATATAATCCGAAACCCAACGATAAACAAGGAGATGCAAACCTTCGAAGTCATTATCAATTGGTCATAGGTTCCCTCCTTTACATCATGCTAGGAACCAGACCAGATCTTGCCTACGCTGTAATCAAGATGTCACAATACTCTGCAAATCCTTCAGAGGAACATCTGCAGAAGGCGATATATATTGTTTGCTATCTAGCGACAACCACTGACCTCTGTATAACTTACAAGTCAGATGGACCAATGAATGGTATAATTGCTTATAGTGACACTGATTGGGCAGGAGATATTGAAACATCCAGATCAACTACTGGATATTCAGTTTATCTAGCCAATGGAATTGTATCCTGGCTTTCAAAATGACAGAAGAGAGTGCAACTACGTAGCATTCGGAGCATTGTTGTACGCGAACTCTGCAAGGGGCAGGAGTTCGGACCAATTGTCCTGTTGATAATTGCAGTAGATCCGGAGGTACTGTTCTAGAGTTTGATTCATCCG
>JBBPLQ010000819.1:0-14060 GCA_038089855.1 Royoungia palumana
GGCGACGACACAAATCAGGATCACATGACATGTTTGTTTGCGGGATGGTTTCAACTCAACCATTTCGACCATGTGCAGGCGTGTGTGGTTGAAGGTATGAATCTCACAATGACACCGTCCAATAATTGTTCCCTTTATTTCATATTCCTCCAGGTGACATGGAGTCTCAGTGTGCCTCATTTGTTGTTTGTTCACCGTTCACTTGGCATTATTAGTTAATTGCCAGGGGAGGTCACACTTCAAACTTTCCAATTTCACATGTGCGCGCAGCACCTGCGCGCAATGCATGTAGCTCTAACACCCTCCCCGTTCCCAGATACTGACGTTCACAAAATTTCTGTACTCAGTGGCTAGGCTCATAGGCTCCCACTTTCCTTTTCCAACTTCGCTTCTTCACCACGCTCTTACTTCTCGTTTTGACTTGACTCCGAAGAGTTAGGAGTTAAGTTGCATGGCATCGTGGATTTAACCCTTCTGTAGGTCCCCTGCATTTCTACAACGTGCTTTGTGCTTGAGCTATATCTTATCCCAACTGATAAGTAAAAACGTGACGTATTAATAATCACTGGATCCCGGAGCAGCTTGTTGTCTGAAACCTCCATCACCAGTGCACGAAACATTAACTTAAACAATTCCTTTTCATTGCCACTGGTTCTCTCTACGTACAGAGACACAGAAATACTTCATCAATTCGAAGCCAGACTTATCATGCCCACTCGTATCAGTCTGAAAACAGGTTTATCTTTCTAACAACCCTTCAATCCCCTTCTGCTGACCTTGCCTAAAAGCCCTTAAGAAGAAGTCTTTTGTTCATCATTCTCAAATCCACCCTCCTTCTCGAAACAAGGGCAATGGCAGCCACTCCAGCCCTACAAAGCAGGACGAGCAGGGCACAGTCAAAACCCTGCGCGATGGGAAAACATTGGATGATTCACACGATGAGCAAGATAACGCTAAATTCGGTTCGAATGCCATTTTCGGCTGTGTGAATATTGATCTAACTTTCCTCCCAGACCAGTTCCTCTCGCTGCTCGCAGACCTGCTGCTTGACACGGTACACGTCAGTCGCACTATGAACGTCTCGTTTTCAGTCTACTGATTCCAACCCGATAGGTAATCGAACGATTCCCACCCCACGACTTTGCAGATCTTTTGGCAGCACTTGCAGAAGAACATCCGCGATCACATGCAAAGTATGTGGTATGGGAACTTAAACGGCGCAAATAAGCCTATTAAGCATAATATAGATTAACGTTTCTCTACGAAGCGGAGAAATTATTAGTTATGAAACCGTCTAGTGCACACGAAGGTGTCCTCAGCGCCCTCAACCGTATCATTTCAGCTTTCGTTGACACGATTGGGCATGATAAACTTGTCTACAATTTCAATGTCAACCTGAACAAAGGGCTCTACTATCGCAAGAGCGGAGATCGAAGAGTGGCGATTCCCGATCTCCAAGTTTCAATCGAAAATAATTCCCCCTTCGCACGAGGACCTCGTTTGATCCCCAAATGGATTGGGGAAGTGGCCTTCACCGTCTCGTCGTCTGACACCCGGACCCACCTCAAAGAAGTGATCGCTGATCAACCCGATATTGATCTCGCGTTTCTGATCATCATCGAGGAGACACCCGGATGGGTGTCTCCAAGCAGGAAGAACCCCCACGCTCAAAAATTGCGCGCTAGGTTCGAGTCCCTCCCTGACTATGATACATTCATACCGGATATCCCGGTCGAAAGTTTGGGACCCATCATTGTTGACGAGATCACCTGGATATCTGTCTCGCGAGTCACTGTTGAGGTGTATATCCGCCGCCACAACGATGCTCTTACCATCAATGTTGATTGTCAAGACGAGCGTTCAGCGTGTGGGGTATGTAAGTTCACATGCAATATTCCTTGTTAACGAATTCACAGATGCTTTATCCTACCAGAAACATGCAGGAAGTTGACAATGTCCTGCACGATGCCTCCGAAAATCTCAAGAGGTCGCTTGTCAGGGTGATGGAGTCGAGCCGCGCAGATGCCCTCCATATACAGCAAGTGTGTCAATCCACCGCCAACCTGCATGTACCCTGGGACGGAGTACTACTCTCCTTCCGGACGGCTGTGTTGCAATCTGCGTACGAGCGTTTTGCAGAATGGTATGATTCTAGCAAGCGCAAGAACAGATCATCAGATTCCTCTTCTCGCAAGAAGCCGAAGTACGTACAGAAGGTTCCCCAGTCGTCTCAGGGCAATCGTACATCCCCAATACAGCCCAGCATGGAGGAGAAATCCAGAGGGAAGGACGGTTAATGTCTTGAACATGATCTTGTACCTAAATTGTCGCGCGCATATTTCATCACCGCCTGTTTTCATTTTCGTTACGACGATCACATTCGCGACTGTAGGCCCCTGTGTATTCCGTTCAACGGCTCGCCCGGGCAAACCTGGAGCCGTCTATGGACAATGCCATGTTACTTTTATGTATGCGTTAATGGAAACACGGCATGATCATCTCACGGCGGCGCATATTCAGCTGGTGGTCATACGATCAGCTGAGTCCATCCTCTAGCGGCGGATAGACCTACTGAGCACGGGGTTTTCAGTATGTGTGCCATCCGAGTATAAAGTATAGTGAGTGTTTGCTCCAAAATGATTGACGCCGTGTTCATTCTGGTGTATTTTCATTTCTTGCACTTGTCATACAAACTCCCCGGATTGACCCCGCTTCCTTGCACTCGGGTCAAGTAGCACTTGGCTTAGAAGGTGAGCTGTCAGACTTACTCGTTCCAGTTGTTTCACGTTCAACCCGTTCCATGTACGTGTGAACGCGCTTCCACCTTCCGGCCCCTTGTTTGATGGCCTACGACTACGACCACAAAGCCTACACTACCCAACAGACCAGCGCACCTGGCTATACAAGCGCGACCATTGTCTACCTGTCGGAGGGTTGTCAACATTAGTCACGAGGCACAGGAATGTATAAATGGCCCAGACGGCTTGGAGTCACGAAGTTGAAGGATTGGAGGGGTCGTCGAGACAATGCTGGCGAGGACGCTGAGGTCCTTTGCACACGGTCGTGCCTCAGGAACTCGAAACGGGGAGTCAGTCAGGTGACGACGCAGCCACTGACCTCACAAACCCATACACGAATGTGCAAGGCCCACAAAACCAGAGAGCACGTCGCATGGAGCCAAAGGACAGTCACTGGAGACAAGAGCTGGCGACGAGATTGAAGAGGCTGGCAAGACCGTCGAGAAGGTCAAGGCGGCAAGGATTGAGGAGGGTGAAACGGCTGAGGTGGCGAGTGGACAAGAGGGTCCTGCCACCGTGGATAGCCAGAACGTAGGTGGCGATGCTGAGGTCGTCTACACAAACACTGAACCCAAGGAGACCTGCGAGGACATGGAAGCTGACAAAGAGGACCTACCGGCGGGTGGGCATACTCGAAGACATACTCTATGGCTTGAGCGCGTCGCCCGAGGGGGAGTGGGACAGTAAAGACACGATCGATGACGCTGATGACAGAGAGTCGCAGAGTCACCAACAACTCGAGGGTCATGGTTGACGACACAGGATGATGTCCAGAACAGCCGACAGTCGACACGAACAGCCTGGAAGTGGAGGAGACCAGTGAGACGGAGAGTAATCGAGTGGTCGACGAAAGGGACCTGATGCCGTCAAGAGACCATGGGAGTGCGGCGGGTGACGGGAAAGGTGAAGGTATTGGACGAACCGGGAGATCCCACAAATGAATTGAAGATCGAGGCACCGGAGTCAACAGCGCAGAGAGATGACGCAGACGCGACAATGAGTACATACCACGTTCCTGAAGACCCGGGAGGCAGGGCAGACGTGCGCAGCGACAATACACAGGTGCCCAGTCCGGACCCCACGAATGAGATGACATGAGGAAGATGTCAAATGGCGAGATAGTAGGAACGGTAAGGGGAGGCGTTGGTTAAGTCCGACTCGGAGGGGTTAGGAACTTAGCTTCTTTTTTTCGGGTCTGTGCTTGAGAGTACACACGGGTCAGTGTGTGACAACAGCCTGTAGGGTTGGAGAATATCTGTATGGACAGGTGGGCACAAAGGCACAGAAATGGGACACTTACTTTCGCACAGGCACCGTGAGTCGCTGCGGCTAGACAGCAGTCAACAAGATCACGTGAAAACACGTGACAACACCATTTGCGAGAATTCTGTGAAGTCTCATCTGAGCTTCCTAGATTATCTGTACCCATATCCCTGCCCCCACTTGCATCCTACGATGAGCAAATGAACTTAAGTCCGTGTGCTGCACCCATACGCGATCGAGTACTGATGCGTTCTTTGTTGTTTTAGGTCAGTTTCTCAGGTCTTCGTCGCCCTGGCATGTCGTCCACACTGCCATTTCATCAACCGCATCGCTCCATTCGTACGGAGCCGTTTCTGCCAGTGGTGAGTCTTTCTTATGCGCTTGTCCTAGCCATGCACGATTGTGTGCTGACTCTTTCTCCGCCTTCTTCTGGTATCCTCGTTGCCCTGGACAGCTGTCACCATCGCCAATTCGAGGACTGTCCCGCTCCATTCAACTGGAGCTGTTCTCGGTGAGTAGTCTTCATCTGTTTGTTGTGATCGTTGACGGTCGTGTTCTGACACGTTTGGCAGCTTCCTTGACCTGTCCCTGGTGCCTTCTCCACGGCTCGATGCTCCCGACGCGTTTGTCCTCACTGTGGTAGGTGTGGCGTTGCAACTCGCTAACCCTTTCCACTCCCCCATGAGCTGAATGCTCTGGCGTAGGCTCCATCGATCGTGGCCTCCTTGGGTGGTTCGGGTAGGTCTAGTATACTTGGTAAGCCATCTGGTAGGTTGTCCAGGGTGCGCTGACAGTTTTCTTCATCCGTTGCTGGTAGCTCGAGCGCAATCGCACTCGCTTGGTCCCCTCCGTTCGATCCAACTCGACTCGACTCGATACACACTCTCAATACCATCGTTTGGGGATGTATCTACCACCTTGCCGTCAATCTCCATGCCTGCGCGTTCAAGTGCGACGTGGCAGTTTCTGTCGACCTGGGTACCACCCCCTGGCTCATTAACTACATAGTGCTAGGTGAGTACTCTTCCTTCCACTGCTCCAGCCATTTGTCTGCCTGTTCTAACACATTCTGCAGCTTCGTCAACCTGTTTTCAGCGTCCTTGATACATAGGTCTTGTCTTGAGGTGCCCTCGTCAACAAGGTGGATTAGTGGGCTCGAGAGGACATTTGAGACGTCTGGAAGGTGTTGGTGACGGCTTAGGTATGCTGCCGTTGTTGTGCTTGTACCGTTCGTCTTTACTGACCGTGCTGTTAACTAGCAGTGCCGTTTCTACTTGTTTCGAGTAGCAGTTCATTGTGCTGTCATCACCACACCATTCACCGTCGCCTTCAACGCTAACACCATTGATTTGGTGTGCCTGCCCGTGCTCGATACCTCACACCTCGAGCAACTCGCCCAAATGGGCTTCTCGCCATACAACCGGACTTGGCGTGCTCATCGTGTCGTTGCCACTGTCGTCCTCGTGTCCTCGACGCTTTTGTATGCTCTGGCAGCCATTTAGTGAGTGTGCGTCTTGTTCGTCGTTCTCTGACTCCTTCAGCTCGACCTGGTGGCCCCTGCCCCATAGCTGGACTCGGGGTGCTCGTCTTGTCGACGCGCTCATCATTCTCACGTTCTGGACTGTCTAGACTGCTGTGGTTTGCACCCCCACCCGTTCCACCCCTGTTTATTCATCACCACCCCTGTCCTTCACCCCATTCCTTCGCACCCCCACCTGTTCCACTCCCATTCGGTGGAAAACAGGATCGCCACCCGCTCACATTACCACCACACCCATCCCTCACCCAGTTCATTCGCAACCCCTACTTGTTCGTTTGCTACCCTAGCTGTTTGTTTGCCACTGGCCTGTTTGTTCGCCACCCCATCCATTCCACCATCGTTTGGTTGAAAAACGGGATCACCAACTGTTCATTCACCACCACACCTGTCCCTCGCCCTGTACAGGGCTTAGTAATTAATATTTGTTGTTGTAGTCTAGTTTAAAATAACAATGAATGCACATCTGAACTTTTATTGAAAAGTACTTGGTTTCACTTGTACTTCATATGCAATATATACTACCCTCTTTTAGAACTTTCTGGGCTTGTGGTACCTTGGCTTTTAGTGTTGCTGATGCTTTTTCAGATACTCAAGTTCAGTCACAAATTACTTTTCTCTGCTTTTTGTTCTTTTTGTATCTTTTGTCTTTTTCTGGGAGTAAAAAGTATGAAAAGCACAAAAAACAAAGTTGTAAATTTACCAATCTGAGTTGCATGACTAGTGAGGTGAGCCTGCAAGTAGTACTAGTGGTACAACTTGTTACTACTAATTGAAGGCTAGTAGCTGATAAGCATGATAATCAGAAAACTTATTGACATAATAAGCAGAGAAGGCAAAAAGAGAATCAGTATGTTTGAAATCTCTGGGAATGGGTGCATTGCCATAAACTGGGATCAAGTGTGCAGGACGCAAAATACTATCCACAGAAATAATAGAAATCAAACGTTCTCCATGATCATCAAACTCTGGCTCTACCATCCACATACCAGTCTTAGAACATGGATGATCACCAACTATATCAAACCAGCGCACCAAAGCACATGAGTACTTGATACTTTGGTGTGTAAAGGAAAAAAATAAGATAACTTGAGCAATATACAAGCCATGAATACCTGGCAGATTGAAGTCTTTTTCAATGAAAACACAGTCAAACCTTGCAGCTTGTGAGTTCCTCCAAGATGGTGAAGCATAAATATGCTGCCTATGTAAGCCTTTAATACCACAAAATTCACTAGGAGCAAAAAATGTGGCAGTAGCTGATGAATAAGAGTAACCTCGTGTGATAATAGAAGGATACTCATGAGAAGCATCATGATGATGATCAGGATGTTGCTCCTCATATACAAATTGTGCCACAAGACTGGGCAGCTTTGAGCATCCAATATGATGGCCCATTTGTTGAAATGTTTGTAGACGTCTGGGATCTGCCAAGAATATATGTCAGTCATGGCAGGTTTGAATATCTATCAAAAATAAACTCAAATTGAGAATAGTAACTTGAACCTTACTGGGTATTTTGGCCAGCTCAACCCAAGCCTCTATATTACTTTCTTCAACTTCTTCAACTTCATGCAAGTGAATATCATCTCTGCATCCTGCCTCTTTATAAGACTCATTGTTGTTCCATTGACTGTCTGACTGTATCAAAGGAGCATTGAGCAGTCCTTCAATCACCATAAATTGAGTAATTTAATTATTGTTATTGAATAAAAATATAAAAACATGCCTTCTGCAATACGTGCATTTTTAAAAGTTGCCAAGTTATCAAGGTGTTGGTTGATAACCAAAATTTGGTACAAGGCTTCATTTTGATTTGAATGCCTATATGGTCTTTTAACAGCAGTGATATGCTTAGATTCAGTAATAGATGAGCAGAGTCCATTAGGAGCACCAAAGTTTTGAATATGCTCCTCATAATGTTGTAGTGCATGGATGCGAGGAATTGATATTGTTGAGGGATGAACACCACAGGTTTGAAATATTGAGCGATGAGTTTCAAACCGGTGTAAAGCATTTTTTAGTGCTTTGAGGTCCTGTTCATCAAGAGAGTATTGATGGACAATATAACAGAAGTCCATGAAAGCAGCTATGGCTTGTACCATTTGGGCTGGCACATAGTCTGCAATTGCTGGAAGATAGACCTAAAAGCCAGTGTTTCTGAATGATAAAACATAGTGGTTTGTAAGTTGTGGTTCTTACTTTCATCAAAGCCTTAGAGTCATTTCCAGTCCATTGCTTAAAACCTCGGCCTTGTGGAAATCGTCTTAAACCAGGAAATGATGGAACAGCTGCAATTCTATAGATATATTTTATCAGTAATAGCAATAAACTTGATGGCAAAGAAAATATATAACATACCTACGATCAATATCAGCTAGGATAGCATTTGCATCTTGATAGTTCTGTTTGATATAGGCTTCTACCCATGAAACAAGATGGTCTTTGAAAGTCCCTTTGATAATTTGATGAAGAATATCAGAGGCAATCAATTCATGGATATTTGCTCTAGGGAATCCTGCAGTAAAAGGCTGTTTTTTTTTGAGAAAAATTATGACATTATATTACTACTAGTACTAGCAGAGGACTTGCCAGAATGCCATTTACAATACCATATTTTTTCCACAAATCAGTGGAATTGAGATATTGCATCACCAGTCTTGTATGGTCATGATTACAAGGAACAGGAGTTGATTCATCCAAACTATTTCGATTGGCAAGACATCTTAAAGAATTGTTTCAAGTTACCATGTGCATAACAACAAATATAACACATATACTTACTTGGAACACCATCCTTGAACAATGCATGCCAAAAGGACTTGCTCTGGATAGTCTGCAATATATGGTCCAATCCCATATATTACTTTTCTATAGTGCCCATCAGCACATAGGGTAATCTCAGGTTTTGTCATAGCACTATGCAGGGGTCTAAGAGCTGCATTCAAAGATGCATGGAATAAATGACGTCGAAAATCACGAAACTCTTGGTTATTTTGAAATTCTTGGTCAGCTACAAAAATCACATTAGCATAGTAGTTGAGTAGTATGCCAGTATAGTGACTAGCATATCACTAGTACTAGAAACCTACTTTTAGGTATGGCCAGAAATCCCAATAATCCAACAGCTGACCCATGACTGCGTCTGGCATTATTGTGAACATTTCCTGTTGTGAGATAGAGTGGCCAGTACTCTATGTTGCCAGTGCCAACAGAGACTGTGGTTTTATCACTTCCAAGAATAATAGGAACAAACATTGCTCCATGGTTTTCCACATTATTTGAGAGAATGTTCTAAATCAGGATCCTCAATCATGATAACTCAAGAATTGAATAAGTAGCAGATTCAAGTTGACTACACTTACACATTGCTCCCAAGACCAGTTTCCTGACATAAAGTCTGACCATATACGATTCTCATGGTCTCCAAATATTTGACGTGGACAGTAATCCATACAGTCCTTGAATTCTGAACAGGAGATCTGTTCTTGAGCAAGTAATTTGGCATCCCGAACTATCAGCTGGTATGTGGCCTGCTTCCAAGTGGGGAGACTCTGATCCTCCAAGTTTGCACCAGCATAGTTAAAGGAAAATGACTGCCAAGTTTTTGAATCATTGATCTGATCAATTTTTTGATAAAGATCATGAGCTGAAGCAAAGGGAGGTGTTTTGTTTTGATCTTGATTAAGTGCAGCCCAAATTTGCATAAGCTCATCTATTTGAGCTCCAGGCATTTCACTTTTGCGAAAGAGAAAATCAGCAAGCTCAAATTGAGCTCGATCAGAAAATGGATGCCAAGAGTCTGGCTTGGGATTTGAGTGAGAAGGTGGAGGGCTTCCTTCAGGCAGATTATTGCCATGGATATCACAAGGAACACCTGCCATGAAGTTACATTCAACACAATAAACATTCCAACATTCAGTTAAGTTGGATTTGATTTACCATTTATAATTGGATGGGGTATGTAATAAGAGCCCTGTGGTGGTATGTTATCCATATTAGCTTGGTCTGCACCTTGAACATGCAAAGGGCGCTGATGAGAGTTATGCCTTTGAGCTTGAGTCCTGAGAGGATCATGCAGATTTTTTTTGTGCTCAGTAAATCTTGTATGAGACACAAAACCCCTCTTGCATGATGGCCCAATAGGGTTTGTACAAAAGTACTGACGAGGCTGAAATGTTGAAGCCATCTGGGTAGTATGTAGATAGTATCTACTATGGTGAACACAGTTTTGTTGCATAATATGTAACATAAAATTATAATTATCTCAGATGTTACTTATTTGGTTTGTCACGCACATTTTTTTGATCACAGCACTTCTTCAGTACACGTCGGAAGTGTCTTTATAACCACTGTCACACTGTCTGCACCCTAAATGGTCACGACGCGTCAAAGGAACAAAGGATCACACCCTGGACTAGTGGATCTGGATGCATGGAGTAGCCAGCAGTCTACACAAAGGTCAGACGTGGTGTCGAGACTGCCCAAGGCAGCTGGCATTAACAAGATCAGGGAACTCGAGACAAAGCTACTTACTGAACAACAAGAGCGAACTTCAAAAGCTCGGCAACCACCCAGTCCGGGCATCGCAAAGCAGCCACACGTGAAACCGTCAACTGCTAGCGAACTGGTTAGCTCAGCGTTGAACAATCAATCGAACGTAGATATGGATGGTACATACAGTTTGGTGAGTTTAAACGTGAATTTACCACAAGGCAACAGGTGACGATAACGCTAACGCCACCCGTGGAGCAGAACAAGCACGCAGTGGTACGGACGGTGCACACAGCGAGACAATGGCTAACCGAGTGGACCACGAAGCTGGACACGAGGTTGGGCATGAGGTTGGGCACGAGGTTAGTGAGGACAACTTTGCATCGATGGGCGCCAGTACTGACCTAGATGACCGAGAGGCTGCTGGTGAGGATGGTGGAGACACCGGAATGGCCGAAGACACAGGACGAGCACAGAAACGAAGGGCGGGAGATGGACAGGAAGATATGGAAAGGTCGAAGAAAGCTGGAAGAACACCGAAGCGGCAGAAGGGCGATAAGGATATCGTGCAACCAGTAAGCGTGAGTATGAGTGCTGATACATCGCTAACAAACCTACTCAACAGTATTACGAAGGAGATCGGAGGCTCGAAGAGGAGGAGATAGCGAACGAGGAGCAGGAGAGGGAGATGCAAGTGGAGAGAATGGATATGAGCGACTCGGGACACGGAGGAAATAGGAAGAGAAAGGGGTCCGAAAACGGAAACTCTGTCACAGGGCAGTGAATGAAATCCATCCGTCCTGCATTCCACTCACTCACTGCTTCTCCGTCTCGTTCATGCGCCTGATCTCTGCAATGTTTCACAGACCGACCAAGAAGACGAATCCGCTCGCCAATACCAACAAACGCCAACCGTCTGGCTTTCTCCCCCATTGGCAGAATGACAAACTTCGTAATGCCTCGGCTGGGAAGAACATGATTACGGCTGGCGAGAGTATGTCGTTTTCTCGAAGATTTTGTGAATGACTACATTCTACTAGTACCCTTATCTCAGAATACTGGTACCGCGAGTTCACAAAAAGGTACGGATCTGATCGAAATCATGTACTCAACTGTTCTTAGCTAATGTTTTGGCCAGGTTATGTATCTACGATTTATGGGGGTCTCGTTGATGACGACAGTCAGGATCTCGCTCCTCCTCCTCCTTCCCAACCCAGGTGGAATTTGATGTTACAACTCTCCGGCACCTCGTCGGCCATCCATTCAAGCTATGACGATTTGCTCTCAGGCTACTATGCATTCACGTCTACGCTGGAGGCTGAGGACGCACGCTCACGGGGCATGGAGAGAGAATCCAAGGATGGAACTGACGAGGACTCAAGTGAAGAGGACACGACTGACGGTGCGACCGATGAGAATGGTCATGACTCAGAACCCAGATCAGCAAAGGTGCGAGTTTATCACAACCGTACTTAAGTACTGACAGCGTGCTGGCAGTCGGTAACTAAGGTATCCCTCCCTCCCACGCTGACAAGGAAGCGCAGACTGGACATCAACGATGTAGCCAGGGAAGAAACGACTGGTTCGAGTGGAGCCACTACTCGCAAGCCGAGGTCAACAGCGGGCACACCAAGTCATTCAAATGTAAATCTCGTATCCGTTGCATTGAAATGTTAACTACATACTTTCTAGATACCGGAAAACACTGTATCTCGCCCATTCGCTCCAAAAAATAAGCCAACATCATACGATGATGGGGGAGCGACCTCTAAGGTAACCGATCGCCTAAGTGGAGTTGCAGGTAGTATGCATACAATTGCACGTAAAACTAGCTCGTCGATGGGCATGCTGGGGCATCCCAATGTAAGCGTCTACTACATGTTGCATATGAATCCTGACTATGTACTTTATAGACACCACGAAATACCGTATTCTGCCCACCCCCGATAATGAAGAACCCGGTCCTGAAAAATAATGTGGAAGCACCCAGCCGACACACCAAGGGCACAAGCGGAGTTACACATAGCGAGGGTGCCACTGCCACTCGCAAACCGAGCTCGATATCAGGCATACCGGGCAGTCCCAATGTAAGCCCACTACAAAATCGATCTAAATACTAACTATGTATTGTTAGATGCCTGAAAGTAATGTATCTCGCCCACCCGTGTCAGTGACGAAGTTGGCGCTCCACGATGACGAGAACACGACTTATCAGGAAATCGATGACCCAAGTGAAACTGCAGGTGGCGCGACGCGCAAATCTAGCTCGTCGATGGGCATGCCGGGCCGTTCCAATGCAAGTATTTACTACGTGTTGGACCTAAATACTAAGTACTCCACTGGCATAGATGTCGCGTGCTCCATCTCACCCGTCCGTGCTGACGATGAGGCCAATCCCCCACAATGAGGAAGTCATGGTCGGCCATTCCAATGCAAGTAATTAACACGCGCCGGATCTAAATACTAAGTGCTCCATAGACGTCACGAGGTACTCCATCTCGCCCATCCGTATCGACTTGGACAAACCAGCCAATCCCACCCAGAGAGGAAGGGGCTGACCAGGACGCTGGCCCAAGTGGAACTCATGCGGATGACACCTCTCGTGAACCTCGCTCGACAATGACAGGCTATCCTAACGTATGTATTCGCTACGAAGTATGCTTAAAATCTAACGATACACTGTCTAGATGCCGATCAGTGTATCGTCACGTCCCTTAATGCTGACCAAGATTTCCAAGGCGACTCCTCGAGAGACCAGTGAACAACAGGATCAGGCCGAACGGTTGGATGGGTATGACGCTGTTCCTACTTCTGGCGATACAAACGTAGCAGCTTTGAATGGGGGAGGTCATCAAAAACGAATGAAAGCGAAGAAATATCATAACGAAGATCTACCGGGATATCCAGAGACACTGAAGAAATTTCGTGACTTTGTACTTCCCCGCTGGTACTATTATATTGCTACACTCGACGACCCATGGGATCTTGTTCATCCACACCACATGGGTCTCGCTCAGCAACTCTGGAACAAGTTTGTCAGGGTGCTGCATACTGTTGCACTCCACCATGATCCAGTCTTCACGCTTGTAAGTGAGGACAATATTTCATTGATGCTACTGACTGTGATTTCATTGAAGCTTAAGCAACGAGCTTGTGAATGGCGAGCAGAGATCGCCAAGAAAGCCCTCTTAGCTGTGCTGCATTTTTTTGCTGAATATGAGGAGCTGACTACTCCGGAAGGTCGAGCAGCTTACGTTGCTTGGGCTGTTCCCAAGAGTGAGTATGCCATTGGATCGAGGGGTAGAAGGATCATCGTCCCACCAGCGATATATCCTTACATGTGGGAGGAGGTGACAGAGACTGAATCCGGATCCTTCGTAAGTTTATCTTTCCATTTCAGCATTGCTTGCACACATTTGAATGTTTTCACAGAATAAAAGGGGGGCATTTCGCCACCCTTGTATTATTGAAACTTTGGCATACTTTTTTGAGACTGTCTCAAAAGTCCCGCCTGAATTGCAAGCCAACAGGAACCCGACGGCAGGGGTGGCTCTTTGCACTGTTGCAGTGAGGTTTCCTCATTGATTCTTGTCGCATATTCACCCATTGTTCTATTAGGTTGAGAGAGCCTTCAAGTATTGGGAGACTGGAAATCTGGTTATACCTTCAAGAAAATCGGCCAGAAAGTTTTCGAAGCGTCTTTGGGGATTTCCTACTGGTGAGGTAATCAGGGCAACCATTCATCTTATGCCCAAACAATGGGGGAAGATCAAAGATTTAGCGATGGAGCACTTGGAAGGTGTCGGCGCGCAAAGTGAACAGATTATGTGCGAGAGAGCCAGTGTCAGTACAGGGAGGGCATATTGCTTTGAGGAGGATTCGGATTCAGACTACTAGTAGTGTAGCGTACGATGAAATCTAACGGTTTGACAAGAACATGTCATGTGATCCTGATTTGTTTCGTCGCT
>JBBPLQ010000820.1:0-14048 GCA_038089855.1 Royoungia palumana
ATGGTCCTGTCGTCAGAGCCAGAGACAATGTTGTTCCCATCATGTGAGTAGGCAACAGATATGACAGAATCCTCATGCCCCTTGAGTGGATCTGCTACAAGCTGGCCAGTGACTCCATCCCAGATCCTGATGGTGTCATCATAAGAGCCAGAAACAACCTTGTTCCCATCAGGTGAATAGGCAACACATGTGACCCAATGCTCATGCCCCTTGAATGGACCTGCTATGGGCTGGCCAGTAGCCGCACCCCAGACCCTGATGGTCTTATCATTAGAGCCAGACACAATGTAGCTCCCATCAGGTGAATAGGCAACAGATGTGACATAACCCTCATGTCCTATGAATGGACCTGCTACAAGCTGGCCAGTGGCTGCATCCCAGATCCTGATGGTACTGTCATCAGAGCCAGACACAATGTTGTTCCCATCAGGTGAATAGGCAACAAATCTGACAGGATCCTTATGCCCCTCAAATGGACCTGCTATAAGCTGGCCAATGCTTACATCACAGATCCTGAGAGTGTCATCATCAGAGACAGAGACAATCCTGTTCCCATCAGGTGAATAGGTAATGGATCTGACAGAATCCTCATGCCCCTCGAATGGACTTGCTATTGGCTGGCCAATGGCTGCATCCCAGATCCTGATGGTCCTGTCCTCAGAGCCAGAGACAATCTTGTTCCCATCAGGTGAATAGGCAACAGATGTGACAAAATCCTCATGTCCCTTGAGTGGATCTGCTATGGGCTGGCCAGTGGCTGCATCCCAGATCCTGATGGTCCTGTCTAAAGAGCCAGAGACAATCTTGTTCCCATCAGGTGAATAGGCAACAGATGTGACCCAAAACTCATGGCCCTCAAATGGACCTGCTACAAGCTGGCCAGTGGCTGCATCCCAGATCCTGATGGTATTGTCATTAGAGCCAGAGACAATGTTGTTCCCATTAGGTGAATAGGCAACAGATGTGACCCAGTCCCCATGCCCCTTGAATGGACCTGCTATGGGCTGGCCAGTGGTTGCATCCCAGATCCTGATGGTGCTGTCATGAGAGCCAGAGACAACCTTGTTCCCATCAGGTGAATAGGCAACAGATCTGACAGAATCCTCATGCCCCTTGAGTGGATCTGCCATAGGCAGGCCAGTGGCTGCATCCCAGATCCTGATGGTCCTGTCATTAGAACCAGAGACAATCTTGTTCCCATCAGGTGAGTAGGCAACAGATATGACAGAATCCTCATGCCCCTTGAGTGGATCTGCTACAAGCTGGCCAGTGACTCCATCCCAGATCCTGATGGTGTGATCATAAGAGCCAGAGACAATGTTGTTCCCATCAGGTGAATAGGCAACAGATGTGACCCAATGCTCATGCCCCTTGAATGGACCTGCTACAAGCTGGCCAGTAGCTGCATCCCAGACCCTGATGGTCATGTCATGAGAGCCAGAGACAATTTTCTTCCCATCAGGTGAATAGGCAACAGATGTGACATAGTCCTCATGGCCATGAAGGGTCTGAATGTCTGCTGGCCAGTTGGTAGGATGCCCAACAGTGGTTGCTGCATGCTTTAACAGATGGCCAACCCAAAGTTGGCAAAGTGGTGAGTTGACAGGTGTCTGGGGCATAGCTGACAAGTAGAGATGGGGTGTTGATCTTCTAAGCACAGGAACAGATACTTGAATGAATCTAAAAGCTTCTGATGCAAGCCTAGTGATATCCTGGTCCTAGTCAATGTTCTCAGTATTCATTACCAGTTATGTTGTTGTTTTTTACCTTGGGCTGGATCCAATCCTGAAGCATCCTGCAAGTCTCCAGGGTAGAGGAAATGGGAAATGATGACGAATGGGATAGCAGGCTGATGGCTTCAAGCCAGTATGGGAAGAAGGTTTTAAAGAAGAGTGTGACTTCGCCAACCAGGTCTGGGTTACATGACACATCATGCAAGTGGTCCATCCAATATAGGCAAGAGTACAAGAGATGCGGTGGAATGGCTCTATTCACACGGTCAGATAGGCCAGGGATGTCAGTGTTGAGGATCCGCGAGTCGGAAAGGTCACAGATGTTGAACTGAAGCACGCAACGCATGCATGCGAGCAATGCTTGTCCAATGGTGAGAGAATGTTGGGGAAGGGCTGGGATATGGAAAGTAGAACTACTTCGCCTGATGTCTCATAAGAAGTCGTAGAATGAGGCATGTAATGGCCGGATGGGCTTATGGTCATTGGAAGCCCCTTCCAACAACGATGCGAGGGTTAAGACAACAGTGAAACAAGCCTACAAAGGAAGAGACTTGTAAAGCGGATAAGATGTAGAGGTGTTTTTAGATGTTGTCCCAACTGGTTTGTAAGCGAAAGACCAGAAGAACTTTACTGGAGTTCTTTGGTGTTGGTTGCATGGTTTATATACTACTACATGTGTTTGTATCTATTTGTAATGTTCTGTGGTATTCTATCTAATGAACGAATGTGATTGGTTAAAAGAAAGTGGTACGATGCACAGCATCAGTAAGCGATGATGTCATAGATAAGAGATCATAATGTGATTGGTTGGAATGTCATAGAATGTTCTATGGGGCTGTGCTTGGCTATGCAAGTGTGGCAGCCAATGGGAATGATTTCCAAGCATAGGTTTTGACATGAGGCAAAGATCTAGTCTTTGGGGAATGGAATGAGCGAGGCATGTAGAGGAACGTTGTATGGTTCATGTGGGACATGTAGCTTTGGGAATGGGATGTCATGTGACTTCAAGTCACGTGATGCAGGAAATGGAATGAACATAGGGGTCGAAGATAGGGGCTTTGAAGCGTTTGTAACACACTTGGTCATATCCTATGCTTGAAACAACACCCAAAACAATAGGATATTGTGTAGTTGTCTTTTGGTAGAGAGACTAGCTCTTAGAGGATTGTTTGAGCAGAAAGATCAAAGTGAATTAAACTGAGGACTATTGAAGTAAATCTCAGGTATATATACTATTCTATAATGTTTGTGTCTATTTGTGTCCTGGTCCGTGCACAACTGGTGTGCCAGACCTTATAGCATAATTGGGAGTAAGTAAAATGACCATGATTGGATAATGAAAGTGGTGCCATGTAGGCTGTGTGAAAGTAATAGTATGATTGGAGGAAAAGAATTGTACGACATAATGAGGCTGTGTGATGTGGCAGCCAATAGGAATAGGTTCCAAGCATAGGTTTAGCATGAGGTGTAAGGGATCTAGAACAAGTCTGGGGAGAATACAGGAGGAATGACATAGCATTCTTGAGGGATGAAGACTTGTTGATAAGATAAGATTGGGTTGATAGGCATAAAGACAGGGGTTGAGGATAGGGGTTTAGGAGCATTTGTAACAGTGGGTGATTCACCTTCTCTTGCAGTTGAATCTTCTGGAAAATCTCCTAGTACTTTGCAGATGATCACTCCTTGATGCTAATTGTCCAGACCACTCTGACTTCATTGTGCTGCATGTCTGGGCCTCATCTGGCAATGAGATCACTATTGGGATTTTGGGAATCGTAAGTCTTCAACTTGCTATGTGCACTAAGCAAGGCCTACATCACTAGGTTAGCAATGTGAGCAAGGCATCTAACAGACTGATTTAGTGTAACGTCTAAACAAGCAAGGGTGCCACTTACTGTACCCAGCATTGTTTGCCATCAAACACCTTGCCTGTGGCTAGTTCAATTTGTCTGGCAAATTGGATCATCATGGCATCCATGTTTTATGTGTTGTCGCAAGTTACATAACCAATCTATATGACAGATTAGTCTCAGACTTTGTGAGGTTACATAGTAGTAGCACAAACTTTGTGAGAAATACTTAGTCATGTGGTAACCTTGTAGAGCATTTGTCCAAGTCAGATGCCATTATGGGCACTGTTAAGTCAAGTAAATCCCAGCAGAGTCATATGGACTTCCCAAGTGCCAGGGGACATTTCCTCAATCCATGACCCAGTGACCGTGACGTATGCATTAGTATTTGATGCCTGCCAACCATCACACATGAGATTAACCTGTCCTTTCACTGAATTACCATAGAAATAATGAGATTAGAATAGTGAATGTATTGTGACTCGTACTTACCAATAACCATGTCTGTAGGTTGTGCATTTGGCTCTTAAACATCTCAATGATCACCTGCCATGTTGCCTTTTGATTCAGAATTTTCACACCATTGGTTGTGCATGATGCAACCTTGATCATCTTTTTGAACACCGGATATTCAAGAGAACTGATTGGCTGTCCAATAGTTAGATCTAATATCAAATGTTAATCTTATTATATAACACCTGGTCAGTATCAATAAGCCATTGAACAGCCACTTCACAAAATAGCTCATTGCAGTAGGGAATATTGATCTCCTTGGCAGGCACAGGTTGGAGATGGGTGTTGAGTTGGCTCTGCTTACTTGCACTTGATTGGTCCCAATGTTCTTTACAGTCCTTTGAGAGTATGGAAAGGAATCCATTCTTGTCTGCCCATTGCAAGTACTCAGCCTAGGCATATGTCAAACACATTACAAATTGTTATAGTATATAGGTATAATTACATGGTGACGTTGTTTGAGATGGTGCCATAGAGTGGATGTTTCTGAAACAAGCAATACTGCATGGGAACATGTCCTACTCAAAATAAATCAATATTGATGCATAAATCAAACAAAGAGACTTATGAGCATAGTTTACAGTTATAAAGCTTCTTCCCACCATCATCGCTGGCAGTGTACACAGACATAAAAAATTGGTTGATGTTATGGATGCAACTCTCTTGAGCAGGGCCTGTGTCAATTGGAAGGACTTCTATATCCTTCAGGAGTCCATCCTCACCAACTTCATCTGGAGGTAAGGATGAAGCAGGAATATCTTGTGATAACCAATCAATAGACCCATCAAGAACCTTGAATCAACACACATACCTTTATGTGCACACACACAGCCATTTTGACCATTCATAGAGGGATTGGTCTGTGGTTTTTTGATTCCTGTATGGTTGTCAGTACTATGAGTGTGATAAATGATGAGTAAGATAGAGGTGCTGACTGTGGCTAAGCCTGAATGGTCCATCTGCTATATTGTTGTCTTTGTCACTGGAAAGGCCAATGACATTGGCTGGAGTCTTGTGCTTGCAAGTGAGTAATGAAGAAGATGGCAAGGCAGAGTCAGATGGGAGGGAACTTGATGGGTCATGGCTGGGACAAGATAGAGCTGCTTGTTGGTGGGAATGCACCTCTGGCATGGCTGCATTATCAGAATCATGTAACTTAGCCAAAGGGGCAGCCATCTGTTTTGGTCTAGCACTGCTTGATGCTGCCACATCAGATTCCATGTCTATAGGACTATTTGGAGATGAAGGTGAAAAAAAGACTAAAAACGATCATGGCACATTGAATCCACATGTTTCTGTTTATTACATACTCAAGTCACATGTCAAGTCCAGGCTCAGGCCCAGCAGGATAGAGGCCCAAGCCCTGACCCCCCCAAAGCCCCCATTAGGGCCGGGCCATGCTCAGGGCTTCATGAAACAACCCTCAAAAGTTAGAGTGTTGTGTGGTGGTCCTGTTTAGAGCTGGACTAGAGCTTAGAGGAAGTGTTTCAAGGAGAAGACACAAGTTGATTAAACTGGGGCTTTATGCTACTGACATGGGGTTTATATACTACTCTAATGTTTGTCTGTATTTGTATTCTAAAGTTAAGTAAGTGACAGTGATTGGTTAATGAATGTGGTGTGATGTCTGGCATCTATTATATGATTGGATGATAAGGAATGAGTCATAGATAAGGCACTGCCTTGTAATGGAAGAGAAGCATCAAGCTTCTATGGAATGGAAGGTTCATGGATCATATCCAATTGGTGGGTTTTATATATGGCTGTGTAGATGTGGCAGCCAATAGGAATTAGAACCAAGCATAGGTTTGGCATGAGGCATGGGAGGCTGTGTCCTCTAGAGATGAGTGTAAGGGAATGACATAGTGTGATGTTGGGTTGAAAGTCTTATCAAAAGACTTGTGTGGTTCACTAGGAACAAAGAGTGTAGGAAATGGGATGATGTTAGAGGCATTTTTAACACTTCAAGGGCTGGGCCCAGCCAGGCTCAGGGCTCAAGCCCAAGCCTTGTACAGCACTACCATCACTCAAATCCTACATCAACAGGCATCTCAATCATTAGTATTTGTTTTTAAAACTGTAGGAACAAAACACCACCAACAACCTTCAGCAAGAGTGTCACCCTCATACTGACTGACACACTATGTTACTACTTGAGTATCATGGTCAACTTGAATTCATCCCTACATTAACATTCCTAGTCTAGTGGCACTACCAAAGCTGTCATCATCATTGTCATTGTTCACCACTGTATTTGTACCTATAATAATGCTAGGCACTAACACATGATATTAGAAATGAGCATAAGTGCCTGATCTTGGCCCATATGCAATCTCAGCAGCTGATAGTCATGTAGTATCCAGCCCTGCCAGTGTGTCCACAAGTGTGTAATGACATAGATTGTACAGTCATGAAGGCCAGGTACTGTTTAACCTTGACATTTTCAGCTTGCATTAAAAAGGGATATAGTTGATTCAAGTCAGCAGACATATGAATATATTTACATCATTTAAGTGTGAGTATACTAACTTTGTTCCTTAGTAACAATTTTCACTTATTGAAGACTAATCATGAGATGAAATGCACTGATATTTTGTTAAGTTTCTGGCACATCTGATATTATACAATAGTAACTATGACAGGTCATGGAAAAGTGGTATGAAAAATGGTCATGGCTTCCAACAACTAGTCCAAGATTCTCCAGACACTGAATTATCAATATCAGCTTGGAATGTTCCATGCTGAGATATAACTAGAAGTAGAGGAGGAAGGTAAAAGGAGAGTCTGAACCAAGGAGCAACCCAGCCATAACAAAGATCATGAGAAAAGATCCAACCATCATCTTGACCAAAATGACCAAAAGAAACAAGCTGATCTACATTACACACTTTGATGGAATGGTCCTCAGATGCAGAGATAATGTGGTCACCATCAAGTGAGAAAGCAACAGAAGTGATGGGAGCACTGTGAACCTGAAAGGGACCTTCTATAGGTTGGGTAGTGACTGCATCCCAGATCCTGATTGTCCTGTCAGCAGAGCCAGAGACAATACTCTTCCCATCAGATGAATAGCCAACAGATGTGATGATACCTGTGTGTCCCTGCAGTGGACTTCCTATTGGTTGACCAGTGACTGCATCCCAGATTCTGATGGTACTGTCACAAGAGCCAGAGACAATGCTCTTCCCATCAGGAGAATACCCAACAGATGTGATGAAATCTGTGTACTCTTGGAATGGACTTCCTATTGGCTGACCAGTAGTTGCATCCCAAATTCTGATAGTGCTGTCATAAGAACCAGAGACAATGTTCTTCCCATCAGGAGAATACCCAACAGATGTGATAGGAGCTGTGTGACCCTGCAATGGACTTCCCATTGGCTGACCAGTGGCTGCATCCCAAATTTGGATGGTGTTGTCATAAGAGCCAGAGACAATGCTTTTTCCATCAGGAGAATATCCAACAGATATGACAGCTGTGTGCCCCTGCAATGGACTTCCAATTGGCTGACCAGTGGCTGTATCCCAAATTCTGATAGTGCTGTCATCAGAGCCAGAGACAATGTTCTTCCCATCAGGGGAATATCCAACAGATGTGATGAAATCTGTATGACCCTGGAATGGACTTCCCATTGGCTGACCAGTGGCTGCTTCCCAGATCCTGATGGTCCTGTCAAGAGAGCCAGAGACAATATTCTTTCCATCAGGTGAATACCCAATAGATTTGATGATATCTGTGTGTCCCTGCATTGGGCTTCCTATTGGCTGACTAGTGGCTGCATCCCAGATTCTGATGGTCCTGTCAACAGAGCCAGAGACAATATTCTTTCCATCAGGTGAATACCCAACAGATTTGATGATACCTGTGTGTCCCTGCAATGGGCTTCCTATTGGCTCACCAGTGGCTACATCCCAGATTCTGATGGTCTTGTCAACAGAGCCAGAGACAATGTTCTTCCCATCAGGAGAATACCCAACAGATGTGATAAAATCTGTATGACCCTGCAATGGACTTCCAATTGGCTGTCCAGTGACTGCATTCCAGATTCTGATGGACCTGTCATCAGAGCCAGAGACAATGCTCCTCCCATCAGGGGAATACCCAGCAAATCTGATGAAATCTGTATGACCTTGGAGTGGACTTCCCATTGGCTGACCAGTGGCTGCATCCCAAATTCTGATGGTCCTGTCATCAGAGCCAGAGACAATGTTCTTCCCATTAGGTGAATACCCAACAGATCTGATGAAATCTGTGTGTCCCTGCAATGGACTCCCTATTGGCTGACCAGTGGCTGCATCCCAGATCCTGATGGTCCTGTCATCAGAGCCAGAGACAATATTCTTCCCATCAGGAGAATATCCAACAGATGTGATGAAACCTGTGTGTCCTTGCAATGGACTTCCCATTGGCTGACCAGTGGCTACACCCCAAATTCTGATGGTGCTGTCAACAGAGCCAGAGACAATATTCTTCCCATCAGGAGAATACCCAACAGAGGTGATGAAATCTGTATGCCCTTGCAGTGGACTTCCTATTGGCTCACCAATGGTTGCATCCCAAATTCTGATAGTCCTGTCATCAGAGCCAGAGACAATGTTCTTTCCATCAGGTGAATACCCAGCAAAGTTCACTCCTCCTGTATGACCATATAGGGTGCAAAGGTCTGCTGGCCAAGCAGAAGGGTGGCCTGTTGCTATTGAGGCATGCTTTAGCAGTTGGTGAGCCCAGAGCTCACAAAGTGGTGAGCTAAGGGGGGTCTGGGGCATGGCTGATAGATATAGATGGGGAGTGGACTGTCTCAGTACAGGAGAGAATACTTGAATGAATCGGGATGCTTCTAAACCAAGCTGAGAAATATTCTGGTCCTAGCAATAACTCCTTCAGTATCATTCATCAACTGCTTGCATTATGTAATCTAACCTTGCTTTGGGTCCAATTTTGAAGTGCAATGCATGTCTGTTGGGCAGAGGAAATTGATGATGATGAGTAGGAAAGTAGGCTTATGACTTCGAGCCAGTAGGGGAAGAATGTCCTGAAGAACAGTGCAACTTCAGCAAGTATGTCTGGGCTGCAGTCAGCTTTTTGCAGATGGTCCATCCAATATAGACAGGAGTATGAGAGGTGGGGGAGAATGATCTTGTCTATCCAGCATGACAGGCCATGTACTTTGCTGTTAAGGATTCGGGAATCGGCAAGACTACATATGTTGAACCTGAGCATCTGGCACATGCAGGCAAGCAATGCTCGTCCGAGGGTCAGGGAATGCAGGGGTAGGAATGGGACATGGAAAGATGAGCTACGTTTCATGTTGCGTAAGAAGTCGTAGAAAGAGGTATGAAGTGGGCGGATGGGCTTTTGTTCATCATAGGTTCCATCCAGCAGGGATGCGAGCGCCGAGATGATAGGTCGAACTTTCACTTGGCTATCATTCAGATGGCCATCAAAGAGAGCTGAAAGGGAGGGAAGGGGGAGAGGTTCCTTGAGGGCAAGCACTACTCCCATCACCTCTCCAAACCGACGTTGCTCGGATTTCGACTTAAACAACTGCTGTAGTACCGTCATGTAAAGACCATCCAGCGGGTAGTCGTCTTCAATCATGTCTGTTTTAAGGAGGAGTTCAAGTCGCTGCAGTGGCTCGAGTCCAGTGGCACCAGATCCTTGGATAAACTTGCATGCAGCGGCTGCCCACTGGAAGAGACGCTGGGAACGATGGACAAGGGTTCGACACCAGTCCTGGTTTGACGAATCGAGTTCCGACGAACATTCACTAAGAGAGTGGCGGATGAATTTCTCAATGTCTGAATCAACAATTTGCTCCGAGATTTCGTTCAATCGTTTATGAATTAACCGGGGACTTGGAGGAAGTTTGGCAAGAATGTCATTCTCTGGTCGAGTCGTGATCAGAAAGCGCAAGTTGGAAGGGAACGACGTCTCCTCTGTTAGCCTACGGATGGCAGGTAAAAGTTGCTGTCGTATGTCTCGGTCACCACACTCATCAAGAGCATCGATGACAACGATTAGCGGACCGATAACCTGGATATGCTTGCTAGTTTCGATGATAAGCCGTTCCACCTGCTCAGTGGGAACTTCAGACGTCCGAAGTGATAAACTTTCCCCCACGACCTTCCATAGAGCGGACTTGTACTCGGCGTCGTGGTCACAGAGATCCCTTGCAATAGTGCTGAACAGATTCGTCGGATTGTGGCTCGCAATGTCCCTTGCGAAACAATACGACGAAACGAGCCTCTTCTGCCCCTCGAACCATCGTGCGATCGAATGAGCTACCGCAGACTTGCCCGACCCCGCGACGCCCGTGAGAAGACACACCCGCGGAGCATTGTCTGCAGGATTGCTAAGAGTCTTACGAAGGTCCTGTAGTATCCCCTCGCGAGTCCCTGCGAGACAACCCTTATGCTGATTGTACCTCGCCCCTTTCGCATATGGCATGTCTTCCAAATCCTTGTCCTTTACTGTGCATCATATATGAACGCTCGTTTTCGATTCAAAGTGGTAAAGCTTACCAGTGTGCTCGATCATGCTCGTCATACGGAGGACAGTAATTCCGGTCTGTAGTTCAACTCCCTGCAAGAGCGCATTTCGGAACTCTTGAAGTTTCCTTTGATAATCCCCGATCCTTGTATCAATGTTCGAGAGTGTGTATTTCACTAAACGAGTCGCTACACAAAGCAGTGAGTGGGGAAGAACATGAAGATGTAGACAATCTCACTGAAGGATTTGTGCTCGGCATAGTCGGAAATAAAGTAGGCACACTCCATCACTTGTTGAGTCAAGAGCTTAAGGGGTTGGATGTGTGTCCTGATGGTCTTCAAGTAGTGAGCGTCTTGAATGAATGCCAATGCGTCGCTCATGGCACCCGCTAAGCGAGTGATTTGATCGTCGCGATCCCTCTGACCAATAAGCACCTGTGTAAACATCGCGGGTATCAGAAACAAGACGAAGGCTGATATGACTGAGGACCGGACATTGTGCGCAGCTGAGATAACAGACCATGCGAGCGAGGTATATGGGTGAATCTGCGTGGCAATGAGACACTGATAGTGTAACGAGACGGTAGCAAGTACCTCTGCAATACCAGTCATAATCTGGTCAAAGAGCCTTATCCTCTGTAATAGGACATCCCATGTGGTCGCGAACGTCTGCATGTTGCTTGCAACCTGTGTGGCTGTGCCGACAGCCAAATTTGAGCGGTCAACCGTGGGGGATGTGGGATGCATTATTTCAACTGCTCGGGTTGCTGTATCGACTGCTTCCGCAACCCGACACTCTTGCGCGTCAGTGCCCTGTCGAGAGTTGATGGTCAATGCAAACTTCAGCGTGAAATCGGCCGCAGAAGAGTCGGCGCCGGCTGCCACAGAGGTGAGATCTTCTTCGAACACTGAACAACATTGTTTTCAGTATAAAATGACATAGGATTCATCATACCGCTGTTGTTCAATTTCGATATGATTTCTCCGACAGTATAGTTGAGACTTGCAACAACTTCATCCGGTGACCAACGCGTGCAGTGGTTCCGGTAAACCTTGGCGACAAAAATAGACGTATCATCCCCATCACTGATACCATTGAGTTGCTTTGCGTGCTTCAGAAGGTGTCTACTCACAAACTCATCGTTTGGTTCCATAAAATACCATGATCAGTTTGCTTCTTCTGTTTCGTCGTGGACACTGGCAACGTATTGCCCAAGGAAAACTCAATGTAGTATCGCTGTGGGATGCGAAATCTAGGGGTTTCTCGAAGACGAATCTCGATACCTAGAAGAGGATGAACTCGCATGGGACAGGTCCCAGTATTGTAATCCCACCTGTGATAGTGATGGATTTTGCCCTAGACCCGGAGTCAGCAAGTCGAAGACAAATACGTAGGAATGCATACATAGTTGGGTTTATTTGATGTGTACTTAGTAGCCGCCTTTGCGGTGTGGTGGTTCAATATACGACGCTGGCAGTCTGGGGAGTGTACGAGATTGGGGTCGGGAACCGAACAGTGTTAAACACTGGTGCCAAATGGGCACGATGCGGCCATGTTGCACCGTCGCACATGACTATTCTATTCTTAGCCCAGGTTGAGCGGAGCGGACAGCGAACAGCGAAGGAAGTAAACAAGTCCTGACAGCTCAACGACGACTCGGAAGACCACTTCGTACTATCAGAGAGGATGAACGAGGCCACATTGCTCCTCGGATGGTGCCAGTCAATGCCCCTGTTCCTCATCGTCATCTTCGATCCAGGTTCCTGTGTGGTCAACGCCGTCAATGAAATGCTCCTGTCCGCAGAGCAAAGGCTAGCGGCGTGACTCCCATGTCGACAACATCGTTCAGCATTACATCCTGCCCCTTTATCCACCCCCTGTACCGACCCTCCCACAGGAACTTTGTCTTTATGGAAAAGACTGAGGTGGACAATTTTTACTCGCAGTTTCAGTCGTCCGTCGACGTAGCACGCACCACGCTCACCCACGTCCGGTGTACATTCAGCAGCTGAGCAAGCTCGACCTCAACGCGATCACTAGACAAGACCGCCAACTGCGTCGGTTCGTCCTCGAATATGAAAAGTTTCTCACCGAACGTCTGCCGGGGCGCTCTAAAGCGGTCGGTCACCCTGTGTACCTCATGAACCTCGCTGGGGTCTCTGTTGCTTCCTTTTACCGCGTCAAAGAGTACGTGTTCCAGACAGCACAAGTCGGTCACGATCGATACCCGAAGTAATGAGGAAGTTGTATATTACCAGCGCATCATGGGCGTTCTCGGCGATATGGCAACCTTGGTCGATGAGGTGACCGTCAACAAGATTAACGTATGAGCACCACCTCTGTCAAGCAAACGTTGTTGGCCCAGATTCCAGCGGAGAACTTGCCAGCAGGGTGTCAGGCTCGCTAAAACCCGCAGTGTGACGAAACGTTGGATTCTAGAACAGAGAACTAAGTAATACAACGGGTCTGGCGGGAGGGCTTTACCTAGAACAGAGAAGCTCGAAACTGGGGAAAAAAAAGAGATAGAACGAAACGACGCTATGATATACGAAGGATGACAAAGATGAGACTTAGGGGTTTCAAAACGCACGGACCCGATCTTAAAACGCGTGACACAGAGTTTGCAAGTGTGCCAAGGGGGTCCTAGACTGGTGACCAATCCGTCTAAAAGAGGCAAGCGCGTGCAAGCAGGCAGCCGTCGATAGACGGACTGGTATATTTGGTTGTGGCGCAAGGGGGCTGAGCGGCTTCTCACGATAACGTGATCTTTGTCCAATGAAATAACTCATTGTTTTCACTTCGGAAATCAATTTCGATATTGTTTCATTAAGAAATTATCCCTATTTTGCACGTGTCGCCGAGATTGATCAACTCCACCAAGATGTGTCAAATATGACACGAACCGAAGATATGGACTGCGAGGTCCTGGCAACATTTATCGAGGCGATTTGGTGTGCCTCACTGGATGCCTTAATTGAATCTGCTTCAAGATTAATCAATGATCGACTACCTCACGAGTATCTTGCAACTTTAAATGATGAAGATAAACTCAATGTGCTCCAGGCTTGTTTGACCATCGCATTCCTCATGAAGGCCTAGTCGTTCCATGTGTTTTCCAGCTCGAGGCCTCCCTTGCTATGCTGCATTGACATGACTGTGTTATTGTCACCAGTACTAGCTCTGGGAAGACCCTTTGTTTGTTGATCCCTCTTCTCCTCTGCCCTGAGTCAGTTTCAATCACCATCTCTCTGCTAAAATGCCTCCAAACGACCCAGGTATGTCTAGGCAACTGCATGGGTATACCCCGGGGTATCAGAACCTGTACCCACACCCATACTGTCGAATATCAAGTGGTATTTCTTATTCAGATATTCTTATCCTGATACCACTGATATCATATTATTCATTTTCATATTGGATAATCATTCGCTATTCATACGTCATACTATGAGTCATCTTAAAT
>JBBPLQ010000821.1:0-14020 GCA_038089855.1 Royoungia palumana
CATAGGTTTGACATGAGGCATACGGTTCTAGACTTTAGGGAATGGGGTAAGGCATGTGTGTAAAGGAACGACGTATGTTGGAGGTTGAACATATAGTTTTGGGAATGGAATGTCATGTGATTGATTATATAATGAGGGAAATATAGGAGTTAAGGATAGGGGTTTGGGAGTGTCTGTAACAAAGGCTGATTGGCCATTTTCCCTTCTGCACACCCTTTACAAGGTGGCAGTTTATTATCAGGAAGGTGTGGAGAGCCAGATGTATTTTGTCAAAGATGTTGAAGAGCGTTCTGAGAGGGATGTCCAAGGTGTAAGTGCCAAAGGGTGACGGAATCAGGTAGTAATTGAACTGATGTTACAACCAATGGTTTAATCGAAGGTGACTGAAACCAATGTAGGTTGTTTTCTTCTGGAAATAAGGCAGAGGCCTGTATTACCAAAGATCCATCAGTGTTCCAGACATGTGTTTGTCCATTTGTAATTGAGCATTTATATCCTTTCATCATAAGAGAGGGGATAGATAGAAGTCGGTAGGAAGCATGAGGGGCATACCAGACGTCTTGCAAGATCATCTGTGGTAATCAGGTGATAATATTACTTTCCCTGGACCGTACATAGATATGGTTGATCCAGAAGCAACTGTTGCTGATCATCGCTGATGTCCTAGATGAATAAAATTGGACATACAGTATATGGGAAAATGTGATCAGTGCATCCACTGTCCATCATCCAATGATTGGGTTTGCCCTCAGCATTTCCGACAGTATAACAGCCAAAAATTTATTTATTATAGTTAGAGGATAGAGGGATCTCTCGTTCATCTACACAAGGTGGTCCGGAGAAGATAGCTCCAGACACGGTATATATGGGTATTGGATCATCTGGATCTTTTGCTAACGCTTTACTCACAGAGTATCTCATCTGTGGTGAAGGTGGTAAACCCTCTATAAGTTCTCTGGCTGATGTGCCAGGTAGTGTCTGTCCCATAGGTAATCCTCCAAGTACAAACATTTTGCCTTTCTCCTTCTTCTTCTTCTTGTTTCAACCAGTAGTTTGTTCTGCAGTTTCTGATACTGGTGTTTCAGAGACTGCACCCTCGAAAGTACTGAGGTGAAATGGTGGGGAATGAGAAGGACTGCATGTCGCTATCTCCCCATCCTGGTTCAGCAACGTCAGAAGGAAAGTCCTGACCAGTGTCCATCTCCATGTACGAAGGTTCATTGAAGTCATTGGGTTGAGGTTCGACTTCTTCTATTCTTGCTGATAGGGGAATTGATCCTATCACAGTATTGGCAATGGCGTTTGCCGTTTTCTTTTGCTTCCTTCGTTCATAGTGTTCACTTGCATTATTTCCTCCTCGTCCTCTATAGGGTTTCCCTCGTCCTCTGCAGTTAGTGCCACGGGACAGACCACTATTAGATGGTTGTGGTTGTTGATTTTGTTGAGGTCTCCAGGTGTTTGTCCTGGGAGGACCATTCTGTATTACGGTGGTCTGGTTAATCGAAGGTTGGGAGGTAGATGCAACAGCAGATATGCGGTGATGGAGTGGTCTGGAATGGTGTCTAGAGTGGGTATTCCTTAGATTGATCTCTCTGAGAATGGTAGATTCAATGTCATAGACATTGATATCATTGGAGGCAGTTTGGATAAGTGTCGAGCGTATATTGCTCATAGAATCAGGGATGGCATGAAGGAGTAGTAACGCCTTCATTTCTCTGTTGAGGTTTCCCCCACAGGCGTCCATTTCTTGGAACATGGATTGGATTTTCTGGAGGTCTTCCTCCACTTTATGTTCCCTGATTCTGTGGTTCATCAGTTTTGAGAAACTGAGGTACCTTCCTGCGAGTCCTCTGGCACCATATCTTTCTTGTAGATGGTACCAGTATCTATAGGTTTTAGATTCAAGGAGTTTGTGAGCAATGACAGTAGTGGTTGCTCTGATCTCATCTTCTTCCCAATCTTTGGGAGCTTCTTTTGCTAAGGAATGATGAGAGGTTGAACAGAGAATGGCTAAGACCTTGTTATCAGCGTCTTTCCAATCTTGTATATCAGCATGAGTGGTTGCAATTAAGGAATAGTGTGCCGATTTCAACCAATCCACTTGATTAACTGTAAAGAGAAGGTGTTTGATCCTCATGGACCATTCAGCATAGTTTTCCTTGCCAGTAAGGAGAATGAAATCCTTCATTTGATAGGATTCGATCTTGTAGGAGTCAGCTTTTGGGAATTGAAGAGTTTGCTGAGATGGTTGTTGAGTCATGGCTGTAATCAATATAATTAGTAATGAGAAAGTTCGATGGAGAAACCCCCTTTAGTGGATTAATGCCTCCATTCCTGGATTAATATACAAGATCTGTTTACATCCTATGCTTTTTAGACAGAATATTTTTGGTAATTTCCTCAGATACCTCCACAGCTCTCCTTTTAGGAGGAGGATAGGTTAGACGACATGCTTCCACATACGTCTTCCCTTCCTTCATATATCTCTGAACTTCGACATGTTTCAAGTTCAGGGGATCATCCTTCCATTCTCGTCTGAGAAGGCTGTTGATCCGTGAGTGGTACCATTGTTGGAATGGTGCGGGAGGTTCATATCCGAGAGTCGTGTAATAAGAAGAGTATGTGCCAAAGAGCACATTATTGTTACAAACTGAATTGAGAAGCAGGGTGTTGATATTGTTTTCCTCGTTAAGAGGAAAGTGGTCTCTTCTAAGGACTTCGAAACCGGCGTCATGGCAGTAGCATTGTAAGGTCTCTGTTGGAATTTATTTCCATACTTAGTACGCTTTTTGCTTACATAATCATACCTTACATCGCACCTAGAGTAGTAGTCCTTTTCTTTAGTGACTTACAATACTCTACATACAGAGTTTCTACAGGCTACCAACCATATTTCCTAGAGGTTATAAACCCTCTATTCAACAGTCTCGTCATAAGACAGTGAAGGGAAGGCCCAGCCCATTCCCTTGTATACAGAGCTAAGGGGTTCATTTGGAAACATGAACCCGGTGGCTAACAAAGATCCCATAGGGGTATTGGTCTCTGCTGTCGTGAGACGAACAATCGAGATATGACTCGAAGGTATGTATTTGATTGTGTATGGTGGGACGTTGCCAGCTCTGTAAAAGTATATTTTTCTGCCATTTAAATGGAATGAGTGTCTCTCTCTAGGAGGAGGCATTGGTTTCAAGATCCGGAAGATTGCTGGTCTCTCTGGATCCAGCCTCGTCAGGTGGACTGCTTTCTCGAGGTACATATGATGCTGGAGACTCTGTGAGTCTATAAGGAGCTTCAACGAGATTGCTCATTGTTCTGGCGTCATTTCTATGGGTATTATTTCGGTTTCTCCTTCCCAAATGTGGGCACACTCGAATCGGTCGTGGGGACGATTGAGAGGAATTAGATCTGTCATGATCTCTAGATGATTCACTTCTGATATTTGAGAGGTTTGAATTTCTTCTAGCCTCTGATAGAATTCGGGAATCATAGGGTAAGCGTTCATCATAGGGTGGAGCAGGTGGTGAATTGTTGTTGATTTGTTGGTTGGATTGGAGTTGGTTTAAGCAGATATAAGAAAGTAAATTATCTTGGTCGCGATGATGAATTGGTCAGCCAAGGGTACTCCAATTGGTAGGTATGTCGACGAAGTTATTCCAATTGTGGTGGAATCCTGCTTCTGATCGTACGATACAGTGGTGGATGTGTGTGGATGAAGGGTGTTGTTACAAACGCGTCAATTAACCCCTATGTTTTCAACCTTGAGCAACACTTCGCTCAAGACACTTATGTTTTCGATCCACACTCCCACATCACGTGACTGGTCATGTGATCTTATCTTGCCTCATGCTAAACCTATGCTCGGAACATAAACCTATTGGCTGCCACACTTGCATAGCCAAACACAGCCCTATGGAACATTCTATGACATTCTAACCTATAGCATTTCTTGCTCTTATCTATGACATCATATGCTTACTGATGCTGTGCATCGTACGATTTCTTATTAACCAATCATATGTCACCATTAGATAGAATCCTATGGAACATTACAAATAGACACAAACACATGTATTAGTATATAAACCGAATGTCAACACCAGAGAACTCCAGTAAAGTTCTTCTGGTCTTTCCTCTTCATTGACTTGAGAACTCCACAACACTCCATACTTTCGCTCGACAGCTCTTGTCTTTGAGAGTTGTTTCAGGTGTAGTCCGAAGCAAATCTCGTCTAGGCCCAGGTGGTTGTCACAGAACAGACAAGGTCTGTGGATCGGTTGTACATGTATCAAATTGAGTGTGCATCAGTAACACTCTCTGATTCCACAAGGAATGGATGTGTCTCTTAGCAACTCTGCGTTTTTGATGGGAGCAGATTCTGAAGTAAGGTGGGCTCATTCAATAGTAGTGAGGAAGGGTCCTGGGGACAGTTGATTGGACTGACGATTCCTTCGTCTAGATCTCGTAGGATTAAAGGCTGCAGGTAGAGTCGGCTGAATAGATTGCCAAAGTGGGGGAGATCTCAGAACAGGAGGTTCTGGAGCAGCACTTGTCAAGGCGGTAGGCTCTCGAGTGATAGAAGTCAAAGGGAATGGGGATCTCGCCAAAGGGGTTCTTGGCGGAGGCTGACTAACCGTATTTGGTAGATAAAGGTTGTCAAAGCCTATATAGCAATGATACAGTCGATTAGCAATCAAAATGCGGTAATCAAGTGAGAAATGACAAATGTGAGGGTCCATCAAATATGCAAAGTATGAAACTATTGCATTCTCATCACAGTATATCGTGAATGATGCTCGTTGGTAAGTTGGGTGTGTTGTAAGAACGATCCGAAAGGATTCGATCAAACAAAACATCACCTGGATGAAACACATGGCTTCAAAAGTCTCCATGGCTGAACCAAGGTAGGTGGTGATGGGATAAGGTATGCGTAAAAAGTATGCCAGCCACTTAGTTAATTGGGGCTCATAACCTAAAGAACTGGATAGTTCTCTTTCTCTACATAGGAACATAGGATACTTCCTCTCTGGAGAAGTATGCACAGGTATGATCAAGTAGAGACTTACTTGAGGAGACTTGAGTGTAAGCAAGAGTGATTGAACGGAGTAGAGGATAGATTTCTAACTGAGGAGAGCGGATATGAGGGAGCTCTCCTCTTATATGATACAGGATTTGTATATATCTATTTGGACTGGTCCATGCACAGTCCTGTCTTTCTACCTAATAAAGAAGAAGGTAATGCAATTCCATTGCATTATCTGTCATACATGATTACTATGTATGTGTCTGATGATGATCAGTAGGTGAGTCATATGAATTGACTAATGTATAACGCATGAATATTGAATGATTATCCAATATGAAAATGATTAATATAATATCAGTGGTATCAGGATAAGAATATCTGAATAAGAAATACTGAAACAAGCCTACAAAGGAAGAGACTTGTGAAGCAATAAGATGTTAATGAAACAACTCTCAAAAGACAAGAGCTGAAGTGCGAATAAGAGAGATGTGGAGTTCTCAAGTCAATTGAAGAGGAAAGACCAGAAGAACTTTACTGAAGTTCTCTGGTGTTGACATTGGGTTTATATACTAGTACATGTTTGTGTATCTATTTGTAATGTTCCATGAGATTCTATCTAATGGTGACATATGATTTGTCAATAAGAAATTGTACGATGTACAGCATCGGTAAGCACATGATGTCATAGATAAGAGAACTTAACGCTATAGGTTGGGATATATATAGGGCTGTGCTTGGCTATGCAAGTGTGGCAGCCAATAGGGTTATGTTCCGAGCATAGGTTTTGCATGAGGCGAGATAAGATCACGTGATTTGTCATGTGATGTGTTCGAGCGGATTGAAAACATAAGTGTCTTGAGCGAAGTGTTGCTCAAGGTTGAAAACATAGGAGTTAATTGACGCGTTTGTAACAGTTAAGGTGGTTTGGAAGGTTGTCCCAACTGGTTTGTAAGTGAAAGACCAGAAGAACTTTACTGGAGTTCTTTGGTGTTGGTTGCATGGTTTATATACTACTACATGTGTTTGTGTCTATTTGTATTGTTCTGGAATATTCTATCTAACGAACGAATGTGATTGGTCAAAAGAAAGTGGTACGATGCACAGCATCAGTAAGCGATGATGTCATATGATAAGAGAAAGAAAGGCCATTGGTTAGAATGTCGTAGAATGTTCTATGGGCTGTGCTTGGCTATGCAAGTGTGGCAGCCAATGGGAAAGAGTTCCGAGCATAGGTTTTTTGACGTGAGGCAAAGGTCTAGCCTTTGGGGAATGGGATGAGTGAGGCATGTGGAGGAACGACGTATGGCGGATGAGTGACATGTAGTTTTGGGAATGGTATGTCATGTGACTTCAAGTCATGTGATGCAGGAAATGGAATAAACATAGGGGTCGAAGATAGGGGCTTTGAAGCGTTTGTAACAAATACCACTTGATATTCGATAACTATCATAAATACAACCACACATAGTGGATAGTATATAAACCCTCATGTAGTAGCATACATTCCCCAGTTTAATCAACTTGTATCTTCCTCTCAAACATCCACTCTAAACAATAAGCTTTCCCTTTATAAACTACACAACCACTCAACTTCGAGAGTTGTCTCAGTTCAAAGGTTCCCTAGCACATTGTAGGGGTTCAAAGGTTTCAGAGAAGGGCCCTCCTGAGAGTGAGGAGGGTTCAGAGAACAATGGTGGTTGAGCATAGTAAATTAAGTAGATCTAAGCTGGAGGGTACAGGCAAGTATACTACAGCTTATATAGAATTCAAGAGGAGCTGAGTCAGGTCAGCTAGAACGGGGTTGTCCCTTAAGAGGGGTGTGGAACAGGGGACAGAAGAAGGACGGGATGTTTGAAGGGAATGGGACAGGGTTCCTAAGAATGGTATGGAAGGGATAAGGGAACACCGCAATATAGGAAAGGGCAAGAAATAGAAATGGGAGGTTATGGTTGACCATGATCCTCAACTGCAGTACAGTGGGTGTGCTGCGGACCCGGGGTCATGGGTTCCAATATCAGATTTCCTAAAAAGGAAAGTCTCGGAAGTGAAAATTTTAAATAGGAGTCAATCAACTGGTCCCGGGCAAGAAGAGGGAAACAACTAAGAACAAACTCTGCAGGTACACCACAAGAAAGGAAATCATAACACTTCTTGCCCTTTTTATTTCATTTTGGTATATCTGGCAGTCTCTGATCTCTGATCATTGGATTGTTCTCAATAGTAGGCAGTTTTCCCACTGCAGTGCAGGTACCACTGCATGTGATGATTTTACTCATTGTTGGGAATAACATTTAATGATGTTCAAAAAAATGTAAGGGGTGGTATTAGAATTACCCTAGTCTTAGTCTCATGCAAGCGAACGATACCATTGGTATTCTGCAAAGTGAGTAGGTTTAAGACAAAGGTAGATTGGCCTATCATAAGGACAAGCCATGGTAGTTATACTACTGTACATGTGATATTCAGTATCACATGTACCCGTTGCTATATGATCACGTGCATAGATCAGATCAGGGCCGTCAGCCCCTGACATCTATGTGGTAAAAATGGACAGAAAGTGGATGTGTCGTGCAAATTCGTTGAACCTAGTAGTATTCTGTCCTGGATAATTGCCATCCGATGCCTATATTTTCACCGTGTGAGTGAGTAAGTTGCATATATGCGCAAAATTACATACTTGTCATCACATGTCAGAACGGATGTGCAAATGGCTAGAACGGACGAACACACGGTACTCACTAGAGATGGCTCCACATGAATGGAGCAAGGTGGTTGACAAGAACTCACGCCAAGGCAATGAGGGCCCTCGCAACTGACCCAAGAAGTGGAGATCACGTCAGTACTCGACTGAAAATGGGTACAGCGAGTGAGTAAAGTAGTAGACTCACCAACAAGGCAAGTTCGGGTCGCAACAGACAGCCCGGGAGAGGAAGCGGACGCACCAACACGATAGAAACGTGTTGAGGACGTTGGAATCAAGCTGAGGAAGCTGCACAATACGTCAGAACGGCTGGACAAATGGTCAAATGGCCAGACGCCTCAGTACTCACCTAGGACTCTAGGAGGCTCCTAAACGTGCCATAAGACACGGGAGGCGAAACCGTCGCGCCAGGCGACTCCCACAGATCCAAGTAAAATCCCCGGACGACAAGACAACAACGACGTTGACGAAATGAATGCGTCGAGTCGAGCTATAGGTCAAGGAGTGCAGATCTGGGTATCAGAGGCAAAGGATGATGTAGGATGCAATTGGGGCCATAAGAGAGAAGGCGTCCGTAGTGACCAAGACGTCCTGGAGACGTCAGTAATGAGCGCGTTGATGAAATGAACACACTAGCTCGAGTTCCAGATCCAAAAGTCTAGGAGGAGGTCCTAGAGGCAAATGGCGATGCTGAGAGCGATTCGGAGCGCCGGAACAGTGCCAACGTGGTCGATATAGATGGGGTAGGGTGCCAAATGGACGGCGCAACAAGCAGCACACATTGCGACTCAATACAAGTCGAAACGCAGTCACTAGCTGGAGAACGAGGTGAGAACGGGTAATACCGGCGCAAGACGAAAACGCACGCACTTGAGACGTCCGCACCACCTTCCACACGCCCCATACATCTTATTGAACTGACAAACCCACCGCATCGAAGAGGACGCTTCAAGACGAAACGTACCAGACAAGTCAGCCACACCCAGACAGGAACATACCTACCCCATCGATCCACGACGTCGAGTCCAAATCAGGAGTGCCTGATATGTTGTATATGGAGTATAGATGGTGCCCAGCAAGTTCCAGGGTGTGAGAGGACGAGATGAAGGTGCCGGAGGCAATCGCGCATGGTGATGTAGCAAGGCGACATCACGTGGACGGCATCAGCACAATCACGACTCAACAGACACACAACAGTCGTTACATAGTTGCCATGGAGTACTCTATAGCATATATATTTTTGACCAGTATATCCTATGAGTGTGAAAAGGCTGAGCTTGCTAAATAAACTAGATTATGGTACGTGGTACTCGTTTCCATTTTTGGCCCAGATTTTCATGCATAATCCCATTAGTTTCGCACACTGCTGTAATATTAGTGGTGTTCAAGTAAGCTATAGTAAGCTATGCTGGACATATTATCCAAATTTGAAAGACACGTTTCTCTGCGAAATAACCTATCGGAGTGTGAAAACGATGCCTGCCTCCCGCTTACCTCCCCGTCGTTCTGCAAGGCTTCAAAGCCTAACGAATAGACTTTTCTCCATGGCTGCCAGTCGAGGTGCTCAGAAGACAGCTGCAGAAAATCCTCCACAAGGCCCACCGGCAAGCGAGTTACCTGTACCTCAGAAAAAACGCCGAGTATGGGGAGGGAAGACTCCTGCTGCCCCCCCACCTGTACCACCTGCATCCACTCCACCTACTGCTGTGTCATCTGCCCCTACGCCAGCCAAGAAAACATCAGCCACCACAAATATCATATGGGAGGGGAGATGCACAGATTTACTCGTTGAGTGGATCACCTCCCATACTGCTGATTGGCATATTCTATTCCATGATAATCGTTCATCATCCAGCACTTCCTCTAAGCACTCACCCAAGGACAAGCCCTCTGGGAAAAATAAAAAGGACATTTTGGCCGCAATCGCAAGACATATCTTTGCGCAGGATCCTGACCACTCTACAGCGTATGCTGGGGATCCTCCAAGATATAGGTCATCAGTGACCAACTGCTTGCACGCGTGAGTAATTCTACTCGATTACCATATTATTTACAACTTATTTACTGTTTCAGGCTCAAGACCAAGTATCGCGAGCACCGTGCATACTTCAAGAGCACAGGAAGTGGTGTTTCGCCTGAGGCTGAAGGTGCATTGGGACCAGCATCAAACCTTCTTGGTATGTCCTCAGTTTTCTCTTATTTTCTTGTCTAACTCCTGTCTAGAAGAAGTCCTCCATGCGTTTCCGTACTACCAAGAGCTTGATGCCATCTGGAACGGCATACCATCATTCGACAGCAAACTCGTGTCTTCCAAACCAAACATCAATCATGCAGAGAACCTCCTTCATGTTCTCAAGTTGAAGCCAACAGCCGGTCATGCGAATGTGGTTGCAAATGAGGATGACGGTACCATGCAAGACGAGATTCACAATGATGTAGATGAAGAAGTCGAAGTCGAGCTTGAAGATGGTATGGAAGATGTTGACACCCCAGGAGAGCAGATGGAGATCGACCGTCGTTCTGAATTCGATGATGACGAGCATGGTATCGAGGACGCGGTCATGTCATCATACTAGGTATGTCATATCACTCTAGAACATCTGTTTATGTATTTAACCCTCACCATCAGCGAACTGGGACCCATCCAGCACAAGCACCAGCTTCCCCCGGGCCTGAAGAGTCTACATGATTTTCCCTCAAGTCCAAGGGCAAGACCCCTGAAACAACACTCAAAAAGCGAATGTGTTTAGTGGAGAGTAGTTGTTGAGCTTAGATGCTTTTGAATGGAAGAAACCAAGTTGATAAAACTAAAGAGTGTTGTAGTTTACATGGGGGTTTATATACTACTCTACTGTTTGTCCTTGTTTGTATAGTAATCTAAGGTAAGCGACTGTGATTGGATAAATGATAGTGGTACAATGTCTTGCATCTATTATATGATTGGCGGATAAGGAATGACTGAGAGTGAGTCATAGATAAGGCACTGCCTTGAGAATGGAAAAGAAGCATCGAGCTTCTGTGGAATGGAATGTGCATGGATCATATCCGATTGGTTAGTTAAATATATGCTGCTTCTTTTGTGGCAGCTAATAGGAATCAATCCCGAGCATAGGTTTAGCATGAGGCGTCTATATTTAGAATGTGTCCTTCAAGGACGAGTGGAATGGGACGATATAGGATGAGGGATTGAATGTCTTGTCGAAAGACTGCATGGGGTTCATAGGTATGAATAATGAAGGAAATGGAATCGGTTTGGAGGTGATCGTAACAACCCCATTGCGGGAGGGAAGAAGCTCGTTCACCAGGCCCTCTCCATACACACGACCCCCCATGAGCTCAGCATCGATGGCCAGTATGTCCAGCGCTAGTCAAGCTAGTACACCCACTAAGAGAGCGCCCGAGTCTGCGTCCCAGTCCGGTGGCCGAGTATCTTCGTCAAGCTCGAGCAAGCTGAACCCTTTCACAAAGAAACTGGCGGAGCTGGACAAAGTGGGTGAGATGCTTGTCGAGGAAGGGTCTTCCAATGGTGCCCCATCAAGCAAAGCACTCCGTTATACTTTCGCTCTACGGAAACAGGAGCTCGACAATCAGCGCGAGGAGCTTGCCCAGAAGAGGGCTCATGCCGAGGCTGAGTTCAGACGTGAGGAACAACTCAGGAAGCTTGACATCGAGGTGCACCAGGCAGAGTCGCACAAAATTGCGCAACAGATCGAGTTGATGCGACTGCAGATGGAGCTTGCGATGCAACAGCAGCGGCTCTTGGGTAGTCAAGCTGCTGGCACCTCATCATTTGCTGCTGTCCCAGGCTCATCCCCTTTTACTGGGTCCTCCAATGCGTTCTCGTCTTCCACGCCAAATTGATACTCTGTCCCAGTACGTCGTTAACTCCTCCACCCATATTTTTCTAACTCTTCCACCAGTGCTTTTTTACCCTTTTCACCCTTGTTTTTTTACCCGTTCGCCTATGTTGTCTCACCTCCCATTTGTACAACAAGATGATGTATTTTTACTGCAATACATCCCTTGTAACGCAATTCCGTGCTACTAACCTTCATTCCCACCCTCGTTGACCACATACTCATGCCTTCCAAGTGCCGCAAAGAGTTCTCGCATCAACTCCACACGGAACTGTTGTCCTGGTGTTCCTGCAGGGACTGCTACCATGACAGGATCCATCCCATGAGTAGGTTCGGTATTCTCTCGGCGCGCCCAATCTGTTGATGATTTTTTTCCTAGCTTCTCTTCGAACCGAACGATCATGTTGTGCAAGATGATGCAACACTGCACCCAGTTTACAACGTATGGGACATCATCAGGTGAGCGGATATGAAGTCGGAGTTCCCTCAGTGATTGAAACCGACCCTTCAGAGCTGCGAAAGCATGTTCAACACAGACTCGAACCTATGGTAGCCCACGGCACAACGTCAACCTCATACCTTGTAGCTGGGATTAAAAGATAAGATGTACGCTCGACAAATAACAATTAAACAGTTTCTGTGGCCGGGACAGTGGCGTGCTTTGAATACCTTTAAAAGGTACAACACACCAAGGTTTCGTTGGGTATGCACTATCGGCCCAAATCCAGTGGCCCTTGGGAATCAAATCCGGATCCTGTCCTAACCGCATCCCCTGAAATGCATATGCATTGTGGACACTTCCAGGGTGTCCTAGACCATAGTCTACCACAAGGAGATTACACAGCATCACGACGAGCTGTTTCGTTGTCATCTCAATAAGGATTCCCGATGAGTTATATATCTCAAACTCACTTGGCAATTTACTGAATATCTCCCTTTTTGATCAACAAACGTATCACCATAAAGTGATGGCTTCTTGAATAGGTTGAACGTTGATCCATCCGCTGCAAAAATTCCTCCGTTCCACGCCTGACATGATTTTGCCTCCACAAACATACATGCTAGCTCTGCATCCATCGAGTTTTCTGAAGGGACAAATACAAACTCGTCATGTTGGGCAAGAAGAGCCACCATGGTACGATTTGTGCAGTTGATTATGGACCCAACACTCACACCCGCCCATTTCCCGACATCTTCAGGTGTGATTGCATTTCCATAGTGACCTGCCCGGTTCAAAAAGATGGCCAACTGGATGGCCACTGGGAGCTGTGGGTTATTCGAGTGCGATTGGAAAATTGGATGATCGCTGATTCGGTCCAATACACAGTCGAACACATCTGGGTCAACACGGACTTTCTTGCGGAACAGATGAGGTCGAAATTCTGCAAAATGTTCAAGGAGATGCAATTGAGATGCACGCAATTGCGGCATGGGTACTCAGTTCAAGATACGTGATTGATGTACTTCATCCCGGAATGTCCTAATCGCTTCCAGGAGCTCGCGATACTGATCTTCTTTGACTCCTATAAGATCAAATGACTCGACCAACTCCTCCGAGCCTGATTCGCTTTCAGATTCGAAATCGGACAGGAGAGGAGTGATTGGACTGGGGGGGGTTATGATGATGGGCTCATTGTTTTCATCATCTGATTCATACTCGCTCTCCGACTCCTCCAAACGCCTCCATAAGTTCTCGATCCTGGAAAGTAACACTTTGTATTCTAATTCATCAAGATTGGATAGGATCTTTTTTCTTTGTGACATCCGAGGCATGGTGGTGGTGAAGGGGGGTTGATCCAGGTTATCGATGGCTGATCACTCGTTATACCTGCAAATTTATTGTGTTCTATTTTTCACTCAACGATGTGTCTCAAAGACTTCGCAAAATCATGAGGCAGTGAGGTGATTGGGTTCATTCAGCCCGAGTCTCGGCAAAAGCTTGGCATGATCGGAGTCTCAATTTATCGGTGACTTTGGAAGCCTGGCATAGTGCAAAAATAGCTGCAGCATAGCCTTAAAATAGCCTACTTGAACATCACTATTATCTAGAAGGGCTAGAACAACCCTTTGAAATATGGAATGACCATGAAAACTTAAAATGGTTTATGACACGCCAAGACTTGTCTAGAAGACAAGCGTGCTGGGCACAATACCTATCTAGATTCAATATGACATGGCATTACAAAGCTGGTGCCACTATAGGAAAGGCAGATGCCTTATCGCGAAGAGAGGATCACGTGATAGGAATAGAAGAAGATAACAAAGGAGTAACGGTAATCCCAGAGGCACAGATCCACCAAATTGAGGTATCGCTAAAGGATCAGGGAGACACCTTCTTTAACAAACTCCAACATGAACAAATGAAAATACCCACACATGCTCTCACCGCACTAAAGAAACGTAGATATGAACTAAAAGAAATAAACAACAAAAACATCC
>JBBPLQ010000822.1:0-14018 GCA_038089855.1 Royoungia palumana
CATTCCTCCTCTCACGTAGGAGAGGGACTCCATTGCTTGGCCGTATTTTCGGATGAGTTTCATGTAGGATTCTACATCCGTTGGTCTACCTTCTTGAAATACTCTTGCGAGTATGCGGGGGTTTGTAGCCCTTTCTAGGAGGGCAATGGTGTGGGAGTCTGGGATGTTGGCTTGCCTTTTCAGGTTTAGCCATTGGATGAGGAAGTCATCTGTCCTCATGTTGCCTTGGTATATTTTATTTAATTGGGCTAGTGCCCAATCCTTCTGGAGGTGCAGTTTAAAGTGGTTTGCACAATCCGCCCCAAATTCTTCGAAGTTTCTGGGGGGAAGTACCCCATCCACGTTTGTGTCATATAGGGTTGCTAGCCCTAGTTTAGCGTAGCCTCCTGCTTTGTCCCCTTTGAATCGGGAGAGGACCGCTGCTATTTTGTCGTGTATGTCATATACTTTGTTCATTTGAAGCCAAACTGTCATTTTGGCCCATCAGGGTTTTGATTGACATTTCATTAAGTATGCAATCCCGACTCTTGGACTTGTACTCTGTGAAACCGGCGGGATTAACCCGAGGGTTGGACGAGTGAATGACGAAGAGGAGGCTCGCGAGGCGGAGGTTTGCAGTCTTGGGCGGAAGACGACTCAAGAAGCTAGTAGCTTTACTTGGGCAAGGGTAATGAGGGAAGATCACTAATTTCAAGACTGGAGAATACATCGAGTATCTACAGTCGTATATATACTAAGTAGGAGCACAGCCATCAGTGCACGGACCAAGTGTATGTAAGCAATGAGAGGGAAACGCTATTGGCCGATAAGTATAGTGATACAATGAGGCGTGAGGCTGTGGTGAAATGGAAGGGAAGCAAGCGGTAATGAAAGAGAAGCGTACCGCATTGCGTGTGGCGAGAAGATCTGGATCGTAAGATCTGCCACGATAAAAATGGAAGATCGATCGGGATAAGGTGAGAAGGATCTGTTAGATCCGTGGAAGTCCTATATCATAGATCACTGATATCTAATCAGTTAAGTCCGTTAGCTAAGTTTTTAAATAAAGATGAAAAGAAATCGTAAAGAGAGAACGTGATAATTGTGATCATAACACTCTGCTTCTCCATTCTCCATTCCTATATATGATTCACCCTGTATTTGATTTAGACCCTAGTTACCTTCGTCCCTGCGACTCACTTGAGTGCACAGCCCTTCATTCCGCCATTCTGTTACTTAGGTCCAATCTCCGACTCCGTTGACCCTTCTGAACCTTACTGTCCCATCTTTGTTACGACCTCCTCCATTCTTGTCCTATAGACTCTGAGTCCTACTCCGTATATAAACTCGCATGTATTCATTGTAACTCTTCAGTTCGAATATCAACTTAGATTCAACTCTGACTTGACTTCATTGCTAGTCAACATCTAAGTCCGAACCTCTGTTCCTCTGAAATCCAGACCACCTCCGAGACCCAGGCAAGGGCACAGCACTCCACTCCAAGTCGCTGAAGCCAAGGTCCTACCTGTGCGCATAACTCCAGAGTCACCGGAGTTGACCAGAGTTGACCTGGTCTTAACAGTATATTTGAACTCTACCTTGTCTGACGTCTTAACTATGGCTACTTGCGTTACCAGATCCTGCGCCCGTGCTACCAGCACCAGCAATCTGCCCTCATCTCCTCGTTTCAACCCTCTGTCCACTTACAGAAGCAGCTGACGTGGGCCCGACCTCGTCAGCCAATTCCACAGCTTCTCCACGCGATGCACTCCTGCTCCATCTGTGTCCACTTCGCAACTCCTGCCTCTGTCCCCAACTCTGGGGGCACATATTGAGGAATTTGAAGAAGAAGACCCCAGGTTGTCCTGTCACTCCTCATTCCAAACTCCATTCAATGACCCCCAAGTTCTGTTTCCTCTGGGAGATGACAAACCCTCTAACCATGGTCCTGGCTCACCAGGAGATGACCCCGACAACAGCTTCAGTTTCTTTAGAAATGACCCATCCGACGACAAGCCCCATACCCCCAACAACTCCGACCCCTTTTCCTCTGACTCCGAGAACGAGCAGATTCCCTGGGATACGCTTGCCCAGCTGGCTAGTGCCATCAGCCGGCTCGCTCGTTCCTCCTCGCATCGTCTGACCTCTGAATCCTTGCTGTGCACCAAGGTCCAAGAACCGGATCAGTTTGACGGGACGGATCCCCACAAACTCCACATATTCTTGGTCCAGTGTGAACTCAACTTCCAAGATCATCCTAAGGCCTTGCCATGGACTGCGCCAAAGTTACCTTTGCGCAGTCCTACCTTAAAGGTATGGCCCTGGAATGGTTCAAACCAGATCTCCTCCAGATGGAAGATCCCACGCTCCATCCGATCTGGATGGACGATTTCAAGGAGTTCATCTTAGAACTCCAGACCAATTTCAGTCTGTATGACCCAGTCAGAAATGCGGAACACCAGCTGGATCACCTCAGCATGAAGGACAGCCAGTGCATCAACAAGTACGTCGTCGAGTTCAATCGCATCACGTCCCAAGTCTGAGGTTACAGAGAAGGAGCTCTCGGTCACCACTTCTACAACAGACTCCCCGATCGCATCAAAGATGAGGTCTCCCGCATTGAGAAACCCACCACCCTTGTCAAACTCTGACAACTCGCTCAGGCCATCAATGCGTGCTATTGGGAACACAAGTCGGAGATGTCCCAACAAGCGAAGCCTTCTACCAACCCATCCTTGTCCAAGTCCGCATCTGATAAACACTCCACATCCGCATCCCACTCTGCACATCACTCCAGCAATCACTCTGGCAGCTCCAAGGATTCGAAAGAGTCCAAGGGCAAAGCCACCACTTTCTCCTCCACACCCAAGTCTGCAGATCTCACTCTGAAGCTCAGAAAGGACAGCAAACTCACTGCTGCCAAGCGCAAGCATTGCTTCGACAATAAGCTTTGCATGTTCTGTGGTCAAGCTGGCCATATGGCCAAGGATTGCCCAAAGTCTACCTCCCACGCCTCCAAAGCCCATGTGACTAAAACCACTGCTCCAGAATCTAAACCGGAGGTCTCCATGGAGACAAAAAAATAGTCCATCACCTCTCAGACTCTGCATGGACTGAAGGTTGCATTGACTCCGCCTGTGCACTCAAGGAGCTCCAACTCAACATGTCCGCTGAAAAGTCCAAGGTCTAGCTGAATGGGAGTAGCTAGGGTGTTGGGTAATTAAGTGCAAGGTTTGGGATTCATCCCAAGGGGTCCCTAGTGGGTCTGGGATGAAGTCCTGAGTGAAGGGGATGACTTCCAGGAAGTCCAAGTGAAGTCCTGGACAGTCCGAGCACAGGAGGAGTGATAGGAGTGGTCAGGAGTGGTCAATTGGGGCCAGAAAGGTGTCGGAAGGTTGGTCAGGTCATCGGAAATGCTGGTAATGGACGGATAGATTGATAGGAACATAGGAAGGGAGTAGATATTGTTCGAAAGGTGGTAAAAGCTCTCTAAACAGGGCTAGGTACAGGAATTTTAGAAGACTGGAGGTAGTAATAAAGGCAAAGGGAGGACATACAAAGTACTAAAATTGTGGAATAGTAATGTTGCTCAAATAAGTGTCCCAATGACATATCATTTTGAAATGGTTATATTTCAATCCAATGACAACCAAAGTACATGACTAAGAGGCCATCTTCAGGGCAAGGGTTAAGGGTGTTGATGACCCTGCAAGAGTTAGAGCTAATGTGTTTTGGTTCTTTTGAGAATGTCACATCTTTTCAAAATGTCCCAACATTGGGACACTTATTTGAGCCACTGTATGTAGACCTACTGCTGAGTCAAGTCCAGGGCATAAGAACGAAGTCCGGAGTGTGGGAAAGTAGTCCGAGGTAGTCTGGACCGCAAGAAACCCACCAGGAATAGTCCAGACTGCAGGAAAGACAACTGGACTATTGAATATGTGTCCAGAATGTATGTGATGGGACTGGAAAGTGGACAACGGGGCCAGAAAGTGGAGAATCAGTCCGGAAAGTGGACGATTGGGCTCAGGAATGGATAATTGGGCCTGGAAATGGATGTTCAGGCCCAGAAAGCATGCATCGGTCTCGGGATGAAGCCGGGATATCTACCTAGAGCTGTCCCAAGCTCTACACTGCTCTTTTAGATCTGAAATCCCTTATGCTGTCCATCTCTCTAGTCTCTTATGATACACCTTCTTTTCCCATGTTGATCGACTCCAGCTCCTCCGATTGTTTCATAGATACCGCTTTCATGAATAAAAATAATCTTTCAACACACTCTGTTTCCCCGATCCTTCTCCGACTCTTCAATGGAACATCAAACTCAACCATCACTCAAGCCCTTGACCTCTCCATACAATTCCCGACCAGTGATATCACTCCAATGACATTTTATGTCACACCACTGGATGGTTCTTGCTCACTTGTTCTAGGACATAACTGGCTCACCCACTACAATCCGTCGATTGATTGGGTTTCGAGCAGTGTCATGTTCTGACCACCTCAGTGTCCCGTGCCAGCCCCTCTGAGCTCATCTCCGCAGCCCCAGGACTCACCTCCTCCGGTTGACCTCACACCATCCGATTCACTGTGTTTCTCCAACCACAAGGCTCTGCCTATCGCGATTATTAGCACTCCTGCTTTCACTCTGGCATGCCGCCTAGATGGCTCTGTGCAGTTCAGCCTGCAACTCTACCCCCAGGAGAGCGACCTCCACTCTACTTCTACTTCTTCTGATGCCCCTGAACAAATCAACCTCTCCAGAGTTCCTCCAGAATACCACAATTTCGCGGATGTATTCAGTAAGAGCAAGGCATCCAAGCTTGCTCTGCACTGTGAACACAATCTGAAGATTGATTTGGAAGAAGGAGCCTCTCCTCCCTTGGGCACTACCTATTCCCTCTCCGCCTCCGAGCTTGAGTCTCTCCGCATGTTCCTCAATGAGCACCTCTCCTACGGATTTATCTGTCTGTCTTCCTCCGCTCACACTGCTCCGGTACTCTTCATCCACAAAAAGGACGGTTCACTCCGCCTTTGCATCAACTTCTGAGGCCTTAACAAAATCACGAAGAAAGACCGCTACCTGCTCCCCTGCATCAACGACCTCCTGGATGCCCCTAGCTGCACCAAAATCTATACAAAGATTGACCTCTGACATGCATACCACTTGGTCTGCATCACGGAGGGCGACGAATGGAAAACATCCTTCCACACGCACTACGGCTCCTATGAATGGCTTGTCATGCTGTTCGGTCTCATGAACGCCCCTGCAGCGTTCCAGCAGTTCGTAAATACCATCTTTGCTGATCTCCTCGATGTCTGCATCATCGTCTATTTAGATGACATCCTTATCTACTCCGAAGATAAGTCTGTGCACCGAGAGCATGTCCATGAGGTCCTCTGACGACTCCGGAAACACAGTTTATATGCCAAGCCCAAAAAATGTGAGTTTCATACTGACTCTATGGAATACCTCGGCTATTTCCTCTCTCCCGCCGAACTTACCATGTCCAAGAAAAAAGTCAAAGCTATCTGAGAATGGCCTGAGCCCTGTAAAGTCAAGGACGTTTGGTCCTTCCTTGGCTTCACTAATTTCTACTGTCATTTTATCCACAACTACTCCGATATTGTTGTTCTGCTTACCTGCCTCACCCGCAAGGGTGCTCCATGGAACTTCTCCAATGACTGTTGCTCCGCCTTCCAGCACCTCAAGGACGCTTTTACCACTGCTCCGATCCTGACTCATTGGGTCCCTGATGCTCCGCTGATTATAGAAACCAATGTTTCCGACTATGCCATGGCCAGAATTCTCTCCATCCAGTGCTCTGATGACAAGGTCCACCTTGTCACTTTCTATTCCTAAACCCTACACTCTCATGAACTCAACTATGACACCCATGATAAGGAACTCCTCACTGTCCACAAGTCCTTCCAGACTTGGTGGCATTACCTTGAGGACTCCGCGACTCCGACCGACATTGTCACGGACCATAAGAACCTGGAGTATTTTACTTCCACTTGCCTCCTTTCCTGTTGGCAAGCCTACTGGCCGGAATTCCTCTGCCAGTTCAATCTCATACTCTGATTCCGTCCTGGACACCTTGGCGGAAAGCCCAATGCCCTAACTCGACGATGGGATGTCTATCCCAAAGAGGGGGATAGGGACTACGCTCGCATCAATCCACACAACCTCCGACCAGTCTTCACCCAAGAACAGCTCATGTCCTCCCTACGAGCTACCTGCCTTGCCGATCCCATCCTCTGTGCAAGCACCATGTTTGACATGGAATCCCTCCACAATGACATCCTCTCCGCACTCCCCTCCGATCCTATCACCTCCACACACATGTCCGACTCCGAACCCTCCGACTCTCGCTGGTCTGTCGACTCCGACAGCTTCCTCTGACTAGATGATCACATCTACATCCCTGACACCAATGATCTCTGCCTCCGAGTGCTCCGCTATAAACATGATCACCCGCTATCCAGTCACTTCGGACAAAATCGCACTCTGGAACTCATTCACCGTGAATACACCTGGCCCAGAGTCCAAGCATTCGTAAAAGAGTATGTCTCCTCTGGCACAGCTTGCTCTCATGCAAAAGTTCCTAGGCACAAGCCATACAGACTCCTCAAATAACTTCTGATCCCTGAGAGACAGTGGAATTCCATCTCCATGGACTTCATCGAACAGCTTCCTCCATCCTCCGACTACACTGCAATCCTTGTCATCGTAGACTGACTATCGAAACAATGCATCTTCATTCCTACCAACAACAAGATTACATCTCCGGAGCTAGCCAAGTTGTTCCTCCTCCACGTCTTCTCCAAGCACAGAGTCCCTTCCCACATCACTTCCAATAGAGGTGTTGAGTTCATCTTGCACTTCTTCTGCTCACTTGGAAAAGCCCTAGATATCCACCTCCACTTTACCTCCGGTTATCATCCCGAAGGTGATGGACAAACAGAGCGGATGAATCAAACTCTAGAACAGTACCTCCGGATCTACTGCAACTATCAACAGGACAATTGGTCCAAACTCCTGTTGTTACGACTTCTTTTTCCTTTTAAACAAATGTACGGGACTGGTTCAGGGCTACCGTTCTTTCTTCATCCAAGGACGGTTGATCCCTTTCTCTTCTTAAGATTTTCACCTCCGAAGATTTCCTTTTTAGGAAACCCAATGTTGGGAATCTACGCTAAGCCGCGGCACGAGGCATGCAAAGATTTAAGTCTATGCGTGAGAAGAGGACGGGCTCGCATCCTTTCTCTTCTTCCCTCGTACATCCCTTACTGTAGTCGCACACTGTCGATAGTACTAGTCCTCGATACATTCCTTTTGCACACTCTCATTTCATCCTATCTCCTCAACATCCATGCATCCTCAAAACCCCTACAGTGCAGTCCCACCTGACTATGCTATCGACAGATATGCTCCTGCTCGCCAACGTCTAGTCAAACAGTTCGGAATCTCCCACGAAGAAGCGGCACAACGCCTTCTGGACCTGTGGATTGTCCAAAATGACCTCAACAAAGAAGACTGGGACGTCCAACAATGCCTACAAGACGAGCAGGCCGAGCAAGCCCACAATCAACAACGCGTTCAACTGGAAGAACGTCAGCAGGCTAAACTCCAAGAAGAGGAAGAAGCCCGGAAGGAAGACTGCAAAAAAAATCGCAACAAATTCCTTCCGTTCGCTGATGTACCGCCTCCATCCACCATTCCTATTACTCCTTCCCCCCTCTAGTGTTGCTGCGGTTTCGGCCCGAGCCGGCCCGGAACCAGGAGCCGGTGGTGGCTGAAGCCGAGTTAACCCAAACCGAGTTGCCGTCGGCAAATCGGCTTTTGCCAACTACCGCCGTGCCAAACCGCTTCACCGCTCCAGCTCCAAGTCGGCTAGAACCGCACCAACAGTCCCACGCTCCACCATCTCCACCGCAACGGTCTGCGAGTGCCCTCAGCAAGCCTGTGGGCCATGCTGCGATCCTTGTCGATCAATGACAGTGTCAATATGGGCTCGCGGCAAAAGTAGGTCCATTCTGACCGACTCTGACAGATGCTGGATACTAACTGTAGTCTGTAGTTTGTGATTTGTGGGCGACGTCGGCAACAATCGATCAAGCTTGCATCGTGCACACCATGCTTTCGACCAACGTGCTCCAGGTGGAGCCCAACCAGAGCAGTTAAAAGACTGGTCTCCGCCAGAAGATACCATCAGCCTGAGTCTCCAACCCCATCGTCCTTTGGTCTACTGAACTACCCAACTAGCGTTAACAATAGCTTGTTCATTCTCACACCTACCATGCCCCCGTGTGGACACCGTGGCAGAGGTGCTGCCCCAGCGAAGCCTCGTCGTGGCCGTGGTACTCGCAGCCTCCCTCCCACAGAGTCGTCAGTCCCGTCTGCCGAGCCAACCGCCATTCATGCATTGCCTGTTGACCATGCCATACCCACCCGGGGTATCCCACCACAAGGGCCTCGTCAGAGCAACCGCAACCATGGACAAAATGCAGTCCTCGAGCCGGAGGGCGAGTCTTTTGACCTCGATGTTTCTGGCTCTGACAGCAGTGGCCCCCTGGACTCAGCGGTGGCCCAACTCAACGCTACCACTGAAGGGGTAGCAGCAGTGCAACAACCGCAACTGCAACCACAGCCACGACCGCAACCACAGCGCAGACAACGTGCCCGCCCAGTACAACTGAATGAACCCGACATGCCTAATGTCACCGACGACCCTATTAACCGGACCTGTACATCTGGAAACCAATCTGCTGCTGATATACGGTATTTTTTCGATCGCGATCCAGACAAAGTGGTGTACTCATGTTGCAAGCATTTCCAGTAAGTGTTTTTTCTTTTGCTGTCCTCGACCGTGATCTGACATCTATAGTAAACTGTATACGAACGATCCTCAGGGCTGGATCAGTGATTACAGCGGGCCATCTGAGCCGCAAGGCGGCAACACTCGAAACTATCACTACAGCCCCTCTTCCTCCACTACGACTCTTCGCAAACACCTCGAAATATGGCACCTACTCGAATATATCATGCTCTGCCAGGAGCATTCATGGAATCCCCTTGTATCGTGCATCTCTGCGACCATGAGCAAAGGTTACACGCTCACCACGATTGAGAGCCTCGTACGGGATGGAGTTAAACTCGAACACCTCCCTACACGTTTGACCACCACTGGCGCATGCGCTGACAAAGGCACACTTGATCGTGCCACAATCCCGCCGTTCTCGAAAGAAGCATTCCATCAATTCTTGGTCAAGTTTATCGTCGCTGATGACCAGGTCTGTTTTGTTCGCTTTCCCTTGTATGTTACTGACACATCTATCTACTACTTAGTCTTTGAATGTAGTCCAGTGCCCTGAATTCCGACGCCTCCTCCTCCTACTTCGACCCGATCTCCAAATCTCTGATATTCCCGGGCGTGCAAAGATTCGAAATGAGGTTATCGCCGCTTGGCAGGATAGTTTTGTAACCCTAAAAGCAGATCTAGACATACATGGTTACTCGTTTTAGGCTCACCAAACTAATGTGTGGTGCAGAAATCTGTCGGAAAAGTCTCATTCACAGCTGACATATGGGGTGACAAGACCCTTCAACCATTTCTCGCTCTCACTGCCCATTGGATTGCTGGACAGCCAGAAATCGGGGTGCTCGAGCTTAAATCAGCGTTAATTGGATTCCATTGAATACGTGGCAACCACACCGGTAAGGTCCTGGCCAAAGCCATTATTTACTTGCTCGATCGTGCAGAAGTCACAATGAAGGTACAATTTTACATAAATCTCATATCATTTACTGATTAGAACATATACAAGGTTGGATGGTTCACTCTCGACAATGCGGCCAACAACAAAATGATGATGGAAGAACTTGCCAATCAACTCAAGCCACGTGACAGTAAAGGTGACATTTCTTTCGATGCGAAAGAGCGACATATCATGTGCTTCCCGCACGTCATCAACCTTTGTGCCAAAGCCGTTATATCGGTATTTGACAACTCTAGCAGTGTACCAGATCTCCAGCAGATGTATGACGGCGTGTTTCAAAGCCAGGACATGCATGATGAGTATGTAACAGCTGTTGCCAAGCACTCGATCAGTGCAGGACGAGAGATTGTCCGCACAATTCGTTCTTCTGGACTTCGTCGCGATAACTTTCACGAGACGATCAAATCAGGAAATGAGAGAGGATGGTTCCGGGACAGCTCAGGGGCGACATTGACCATCCCAGAATTGCAACTACTTCGTGATGTCGACACCCGTTGGGACTCGTGTTATTATATGCTGAATCGCTTACGAGTCTTACGTCCTGTGCGTATCATCGTGATTATACTGAACTCTACCGTATTGACATGTACGTTTTACAGCCTATTGACCACTTCCTCACCATCGAGAAACTAACCTCTCTTCAACTCAACGACATAGAATGGAGGGTTCTGCTGGATTGCGAAACAATTCTGGAAGTACGTACTCCATGTCTTCCCCAACACTCACCTAATGTGGCTTGCAGATAACCCATGTCGTGCAGAAATTGATGTGTCACGAGTCACTCCCTCGGTTAGGAAAGAGTATCCCATCGTTCGAGTTATTCATGAAAGCATGGACCATCAAGACACAGACTGAACCCCGCCTTGCTCCACCCATTCATGTTGGACTTGAGAAGGCAAATGCGTATTATGATCGCATGGCAAATATTGACACCTACATCGTCGCAATGTGTAAGTTGTTTTTGTCATTTACTCATTGTATGCCTACCACTCACCATCCGTGTTGCAGTTGTTGATCCGTCTGTGAAGCTCAGCTGGGTAAGTTCACAGTGGGACCCTGAGCAGGTGTCCGCAGTGCGCACGAAACTACTTCAGCTGGTATGTTAATTATTGTATGCTGGGCAAAACATGCTAATAATTTTTATAAAGATGGCCAAATACGAATCACAGAACTCCCGAGCCCAACAGCGCACACAACCAACCGCTCAACGTGACCCAAATTCCCTCAATGCCCTCGCAGCTCGATTCAACCTCGATCGTACCTGCGGCACTGATGGGACAGGTGTATCCTCAGCACAGACCATCGAACACGAGTTCGAAGAATACCTCTCTGCGCGACTCTGGGATCCCACCAGTGACCCATTGGCGTATTGGGTTGTAAGTCAGAATTGACTCTCATGATTCAAGTTGTGCTCACACGCCCTTAGGCTAACAGAATTACCTTTCCTACAATATTTAGGATTGCCATGGATTACCTACCTATCCAGTCCTCTGCAGTCCCGTGCGAGCGCATCTTCTCATCTAGCGCTGACACTGATACGCGCAAGCACAACCGGATTAACCCGACACTGATGGAAGCGTTGCAAATGCTGAAGTTCACGCTGAAGAAACAACGTCTGAATTTCACACGTGGAATGTTCACAAAGCCATCCAAGCTGACCGAAGATGACCCCGAGGAGCCGGAGCACAATGCTGGATTGAGCTCTGAAGAGCAGTTTGACCAGGTTGTGAAGCAGGCTGCGAATGAGGATGGACTTGATGCACAGGCAGGTGATAATGGCGACGATAGCGACAACATGGTTGAGATCTTTCCCCTTCCGGACTCAGAGTAGAATCCAGATTGCTATGTTCATTGTTTGCAGTATAGTCTCAGAGACTCAGTCTGTTTCATGCCACCATCACACGTTGACACATCATAATTATCTAGCCATTCGGTCATTGCAATCATTGTGCTTAGTCAAACAGTTTATCAAATTCGGCACGTGCATTGTTGTGTGTTTCGAAGTCGTTGGTTCACCTCAAGCTCAAGCCTAGGCAATCGTTGTCTACCCGCTCAAGTCTCCAGACTTCAGCACATCCCTCATCCGGCAGCATCTGGCATCCGCCCCGGTCCCGAGTCCCAAGTCCCAACTCCCAACTCCCAACTCCCAACTCCTTCATGCAAAGACGGCATCTCAAGTCTTTCACGTACATTGATGGAAGATACCGATTGATGGAGGTAGTTGGAGCAGGGTCATATGGTGAGTGGCTGCATTTTCTTGTTTTTTGTTCTAACTACGTTGTATAGGCAAGGTACATCGGGCAAGTGACCTGGCAGGTGGCTCAGACGTTGCTGTGAAAATCGAGCGTCGTGGCGTGTTCCCCTCGACACTGAAACACGAATACTCCATTCTTAGTCAACTCATGCACTTGAAAAGTGTTAGCCATGCACTTTGGTTCGGGGAAGAAGCAGGAAAAAATATGCTCGTTCTTGAGCAGTTGGGTCCCTCATTGGAGCAAGTCTTCGTTGCCCACGATCGCTCTCTTGCTGTATATAGTATTGCTGATGTGGCGGAACAGCTGGTACGTGCGTCTATGATCCATCGTGAATTCATACTAACATAAAAGTTTAGATTGATTGCCTGGAAAGCATCCATGACTTGAACGTTGTCCATTGAGACATAAAACCAAGCAATATCCTCGTCGGTCGCGGATCACAAGTCCATTGCGTCTACCTCATCGATTTTGGTCATGCTGTAGAATACCGGCACCCGAAGACTCGACTACATTATCTCTCCCGTCGAAACGAACAGTTTGTCGGTTCACTTTCGTTTGCATCTATCAACAGCCACCTCGGGTATAACCTAAGTAGGCGAGATGACCTGGAGTCTCTTGCCTACGTTGTACTTTATTTGCTCTGTGGCAGTTTGCCCTGGTCGAAGGGCCCATGTGATGCCATTCTAGAGAAAAAACAAATGTTGCAACAAGGTCTGTCCCATGTACCGTACAAGCTTGCGGCCATGCTTGACCATGCAAGGAATCTTGAGTACACCGCGAAGCCTGACTATGATTACGTTCGCGGGTTGATGCAAGATCTTCACGGTCGGTCAGAGGAGCCACACATGAAACTGGAGTGGGCCACCATCACGTCCAAAAGGTGTGTAGTATCGGTACGAGGTACATTGTGCACCGCACTGATGTGTCCATACAGTTCTCGATACTTGCACTCCAAAGAACGAAAAAACAAGCCGAATCCTTATCTTCCATCTGTGGAGTCTGTACTATCTGCGACACCTCTCCATCAGACACCTCTCCGCCACAGCGCTCGCATCTGTCAGCAACTCAATTGTAATGAACACAAGGACCGTCACGGTTGAAGATCGTCTTTGTATGACCACTTTGTTTTCATTTTGTTCCGAGTGTAGTATTATGACAGTTTTAGTACTTTCATCTTACCCACATATCAGCTCAAGTCAGCTCGAACCGTTCGTATTTATTATTGTGTGTAACACTACCATGACGGTTTTTGGCGGTTTGAGCCGTGTGAACACCAGTTCTGAGGCCAGTTTGGCTCTGTTCCCAGGACCAAACACATTCTAAAACTGGAAATAGCCAAGTCGAGCCGAGCCGAGCCGAACTGTGAGAATACTACCCCCCTCGCACTCCGCAAGCTCCGCAAAGGAGAGTACGTGCCCCTATACTTCTGGACTAACAAAGGGCTAGCAGACACCCAATCCCTATCCCACTCGATAGATGAAGATGCCTTCGCCCTTATGCCAGACGAACAAGGCCTCCACTCATTTGTCCCCATTGCATCTGCCAAAGCCAAGCAGACCGTCATCGAAGACCATGACCTCACGTGGTCCCAGATTGACGAAGCCATGCATCGCATCCTTCAAGCCATGAAAGAAACTGACTGGCCACAAGAACGCATCGAAGCCATGTTCGGCTTCTGGATGAACTTGGGCACTCACGAGTGGCGGCATGACGCTGATGAGACCGCGCGCCAAGCACTCATCATCTACCAAGCTACCTACCGCAGACGCTGGCATGACACGCTCAGCACCGCCTCCTCTTTCAACCTGAAACACATCGACCAGACGGCGCTCAACTCAATCAAATCCAGAATCACTGACCAAAAATTCCAGGCGTCAGAGAAACGAGCGAAAGAGGCGAGTCCCTTCTCCTCCCACACCTTTTGAACCAGCTCAACAATTCTCCCTCCCCGCACGCAATCTAATCCACCCCCTGGGTTTCTCCTTATTCCCTCCCCCCACA